>CM074289.1:12886979-13099479 GCA_037194245.1 Opsariichthys bidens | reverse complement strand
TTAAAATGTTACAAAATAGATGTATGAGATGATAAAAACTCATACCATTAATCGTACCCAGCATGTATATAAAAATTTACCTGAAAGATAGTTAGATAGAGGGTGAGAAGAGAAAGACAAAGAGAGAGAGAGGGACAGAGAGTGTCCAAGATAAAGGGCAGAGAATCAAAGAGAGCAGCAGAGAGTAAAAAGAAGACCCCAAGAAAGCAGAGCGTAAAAAGAAACAGAGCAACTGTTACAATCTTCTTTTATCCTTTTCCTTGACCATGTGACTGTAACCCAAATGTGAGACATTCAAACTGACCAATCAGAAGTAAAACTTCCCCCACTGTACTAAAGGTATGACAATTCATAGACCCCCGATGGACACGCATCTTGGCCTACAGGCCTTGATCACTATCAGCACCTTTGTGTCTTCCAAATGGCCCTTGTTGCAAGAGAGAGGAGATTGAAACAGCAAAGCAAATGTCTTTGTTCGTTTTTAAAATATCTCATTTGAAAACTTATTTTTGACAAATCTGCTGAGGCGTAGCCTTGTGTCTTTGCCATTGAGCTTTGATGCTTCTCACTGACATTAGTTACATGTTTTATTTATAACATGAAACAAAATATACTGCATTGCAATGATCTTGAATGGCTTATGACTTATGATCTTATGACTGTCTTTCTGCTCAATTCTGGGAAATCATTGAATAAAATGGCATACATCCCATAGCGGGGATCATGACTTGAATATGTTCGCTAATATGCATGTTTTGTGGTTAGCCATAAATCTTTTGATATTAGGTAAAAATTTGACAGAATCCTCTTGATTTCCTGTGGGCTGTCTGGTCTGTGTCACGGCTGCTTTCTGTGCACGCAGACCTACGGCATGGCAGAAGGACACTGCAGATTAGCTTGGGTCGTTGCTCCTTTTTTGACATAATGAAATGCCAATTCTGACAGCCTCATAATAGAAAGATGTAATGCATCAAGTGGCAACCAGAGAGAATGATAAAGTGCCAGGCTTATTTTCCTCAAATTATTTTTGTAATCCTGCTTCAGGTGATGGTAAAGTGATGCTTATGTTATCTTTCATTGGTTTTTTGTTGTCGTTTTTTGTCTTTTCCTCCTGACAAAATGACTAGTAGGTAAAGGAGAAGCTAAATAAACCCCCACAAAAATCTTTTTTTCAGTGAATTTAATATGCATTCTTAACAGTTACACAATTGATTTTGCTGGTCATTAATTCTAGCACCAGCCTTATATCTTGCTTAACATCGGTTTTATATTGTTCAGTGGTGCAGAGATGCCTTCAGAACACCCAGAAAGTGTTTCAAAGCCCCTTCTAAATGAATTAGCCTGTTTGTTTGCTTTCGTGGCTCTTTGTGTCAGTTTGTTCAAAGCTCAGCCCAGAGAGCTCTTTCCTCAGACGTTTCAAAGCCTCTGTTTTCTGGTTTATGGTATATGACTGACTATCAGCATAAGTTGTTAATGGATGAACAATAAAACTTTTTATTTTTTTTATTTTAAAGTTTAAAGTGCCAGCAGCCACCAGTGCCATCATTACAAATGGTAAGTTGTTGATATTATTATTGTCATATTATTATCATAATGCTCATATTTGATCAAATCTTTAAACCAGTGGTTCTCAACCTTTTTGACACCAAGGCCTCCCATTGTCCATAAAAATATTTTCCATAAAGTCCCCCTATCCCCAGTTTTGTCTTCAAATAAAAATGTCACTACAATAATTATAATTCCCAAAAGTTTTAAGAGTTGAATGTTCTGTAAGGATCATTCTTTTTAACCAATGCACCTACATTTCTTAAAACAATTTTTACTCAACTCCTATTCAATAAAATATTTTAAATCTTGGAACAACTAGAAGTATATATGTACTTTATATAAACATGCCCATGGCTTTTTTTAAAAGATTGTAATAGTTTGACTTAACATAAATATGACTTTTCCAGGGATGGAAATCACAATTCAGGCTCTGCTATTTCCAAGACCATGGGACCCCCTGAAACTTTGCTAAAGCAAGCAGACTCACAAACAAGCTGCAACCACCAAATGCACCTTAACAACCACATAGCAGCAATCTGGCAACCACTCATGCACATTTGTATAATCATTGGATTGGGTTCTTTGAACTAAAGTAGCCCAATTTGCAAACAGTTACTTTTAATGAATCAGACAAAAAGGCTGGTGAAATCTTCACTTAAACTCACTTAAGAAATGAGCCATTGTGTGTACTTGCTGCGTCATGAGTAATTCTTGAACAAATGCTAAACAGAACGAAGACATAACTCACCTCTCACAGCACAAGGCAGTTCTCGTAAATGAGATGGTTTGAATTGTGATTGCTCAGCATTTCAGTACGTCAAGGTTTTTCTGTGCTTTTGCCCATCTGTCTGATTCATTGATTGTCTTTAAGAATGATTGTTTTGTGTGTGTATTCACATTGCTGATGTTCTTTGTGATTATTATTTGTTGTAGATGGCATCGGAATCAACCCGGCGCAGACAGCAGGTCGGTGTCTCGATCAGGGCTGCCCTCTGCAGCAGCATCTGGCTGTAATAAATGTCATTTTGTCAGCTCTAAATTGCTTCAGTATATCGAAATATAACACAGGGCTCGAAATTTCTGCTCTTTTTGCCAGTGCAAATGCATGTTTGTTTGTTTATTGGTTCTTTAATCCACCTTCCATCATTTTTAACTTCCTCTTCCCTACATTTTCTCATTTTATGAAATGAGAAACCTCATCTCACTCACCATTTACATGCATGGCTGAGATTTTCCTGCCTATCCTTCATAATCACCCCCATGCAAATGAATGGATCCTTCTGTTTACTGCCTCATATTGTTCATGTTTATCCGCCTGGGGACCTTTTGAGAGATCGAATGATTTCCTAAGACTCCTTCAATAGGCTCTGCATGTAAATTTCACATATTTCCTAATGAATATTGATGATGTGCTTCAATTATACAATTCCCCATTGTTGCGAGTTTATTCCCCCGACTAAATGTTTCTTTACAGATGTCTTCCATCCTGCATTACTTGTCATTTAAGACGGAAGCCATCTATCTTTAATCAATGGCGTTCTGTCAATGTTTTCTTCCCGGAGTGCCGTGCTGCATGTAATCATATGAAAATGACCTGTAATTTTTCATACATGTCATGGTTTGAGGCCTAGATGTCATATCAGCTGTAATTCATTAGTTTTATAGTAGCGGCATGTATAGCGTGACCCTATACAGCAGGTTCGTACTATAGAGACGCGCACCTTTAGCTTGGATTGAAGTTATACAATCATATACTAAATATAGCCTATATTCAGACACCTCAATAGATTTACTTTCATATGCTGAGGTGAGAGAGATTCTTATAGCAGAGGGAACGGAGCTAGTCTCAGTTTGTTTCTTGTATGGAACATATAATTGCTTTCATATTATTTTATGGAGCTGAAGCACAAATTAACTTGATTTTAGCTGTAATTATAAAAATGTGTCATACTGTATGTAATGTCATGGGTGTCTCTGATTGATACTGCAGGAAATGTGTTCCTGAAACACGGCTCGGAGCTACGAATCATTCCCAGAGATCGTGTCGGAGGAGGTCATCCGCCCAGGATGTGACTATCCAGTGCTTTTCTGTCACAGACGATAAACATAATTGTGTATTTATTGTCCAGCCCTGAGGTGTCAACTCTCAGCTGCTCTAACAGGCACTGCTATGGCTCCAAGTCTGTCAGAGGACCTCTCAAATCTCACCGAGCTGCCATCATTTCCCTCTTTTCGAGCATAAACACTGACTGGACATTGTCGATTTTGCCCCAGAATTTCAAACTACTTGGTATTTTGATCTTTCACAAAATGTTCCAGCTATACATGGTTTAAGATCACATACTTAATGTGTTCATGCGTATTTTTGTAGTCAATTTAATGTCTTTTTCTTTCCATTTCATGTTTTAAGGTCCCATAAGGGTTTTTTGAGTTATGTATTATTGTAGCTGTTATAGGCAGATCATGACAATGTCAACGTTATGAAAGTCCTTCAGTTGTGTAGGTCGGTAACTATACAAACTATAGTATGGTTAAAGAAGCTCTAAATACGAAAATACATCAAGCAGTTTATTATATACTTACTATGTAAAATGATAAAACTCTTCCCATAGTTATTAAAAAGTGCGATGTTACATAATCCGATTTGATGTCTAAGTTGCTTTTTGTAACTTTCTTAGTCATTCTGTTCAGTGGCTCTGCCTTTTCATTAAGGCTTAAAATCGTGACTTACTGCAAGAGCTGAATAGTACATCAGGCTAATGAATGACAGGCTTCTACCTTTGCTTTTACACCATCCACTTACCCTCCTTCTCCTACCCTCCTTCTCTTACATTACTGCCAGGCAGAGGAGGAGGGTCTGAGTATTCAGTGTCATAATGGATCTTTCATTTGTTTTAATAAAAGAGCAGGCATACTGTGCCCTTTCCATGCCACTCATTACAGGGAAAAGGGGAGAAGTGCATTATAAATACAGCAAGGCCAACATTATTCAAAAGCAGACATGTTACTCTGGATCACATTTTAAAAGGCATCGCTTGTCTCCAGCCTCATTTGGCAGGGAATGATGCGGTTTGTTCATTAGCCGTGGAAGAAGTTGTGCTTTTACTGAAACGAATGCGTTTGCCTGTATAACAATGTCAAATTGAAAAGTAAAAAAGTTGCAAATACACTTTTGAGTGTTCATGTCATAACATTAAAGAAAGCATTGAATACCAAACTGTATAGTGCCTGTTTTTTTTGTTAAATAAAGATGCTCTGCTTGTCTTTATGCTACTTAGGATGTTTTTTTGTTTTTTTTTTTCAATTTGTTCACTTAATGTAAACATAAACCATGTTTCAAAGCTTGAAAATGGATACAATAGAACTCAATACTACTCCTTTATGGTACAAAGACATGCAGTGATGTTGTTATTTGCATAAATTCAATCCTGTGCCATCTGTAAGAGGCCTACTTAAGCAAGCAAATGACAGAACTGTTGAATATTTATGTCATATATGTGTCATGGACATGATTGTGTGATTTGAGGGGTTTAAACAAGCCATTAGTTGGCTACCTGTTAACCAGAGCTTAAAGTCTTGTGATGGCACAGATATTGGCCAGCTAAGCCTATGAAACAGCTGTACACTACTGGGGTCTTGTGTTTGTCTGATCTTATTTTCCATTATATTTCTGGAGAAACTTAATTTGAACATTTTTAAGAGGTTTGTGAAAGATTGAAAGCTCACACAAAGGCTGGAACTCTGAATTGCTGTTGTCAAATAAGTAATTTTCCCCCACATCTCCTGAGTGGCTGAATGTTGGCCACATGTATTACAAATAAGCTATTGCTGCCTGTCAGCTCAGCTTCTCACTCAATGTATCGTTCAGAGGAGCAGATATGCGGCATGAATTTAGATTTACCTTGTGCGTTCAAGCAGCAGATTCATTTTCTAGAGCTCACAGAAGCAATTAATTTCCTTTAATTTTTTTTCAAGCAAAGTAAATGCTTGTGTACAGCAGTAAATTGAAAGACTGTGGTTTTGTGCTGTTCCGTTTTTCATTCACAAAAATGGATTATCTGTGTTCTTTAGTTACAACAAGGTTCAGGGAATATCAAAGAAAGGCTTTTTTCTGTCACTGCCTAAAACGTTTTTTGACTGTATGTGACTGTAACTTCATAATTGTCAAAAATGCTTTCTGCATAAACAATAAACTGGAGGTACACTAAAGCCACAACAAGAATTAAAGCAAAGTCAAAAATAAAACAAAAATCAAAGCTAATAAAGCCAGAAACAAAATAAAAAGCAAAGACAAAACAAACATCAAAGCGAAGCAACACCAAAAACTAAACAAAAAGATCAAACAGAATCAAATCAAAGCTATAAAGCAAAACATAAAATAAAGCAAAGAACAAACCAACTACAAAAAAATCAAACAGAAGCAAAACCAAAAATCAAACCAAAGACTGAAACAAAATAAACTCCTAAACAGAATCATTTTGGTTTATTTTACATGCTTGAAAAGTAAATGCTCGATTCAGTTATTTATTGTTTGTTTGTTTTGGTTGGATTATTATATTTCAAATAATCCTTAATTGTACTGTAACATGGCTTACCTTCACACTCACACATTTATATAGGAATTGTCTTTAATTCTCTTTTGCAGCATATTATTTGAGAGGTCATTCATAGATATGAGATCAGTCTAACCCTTGCACTTCTCTTAATTGTTTGTTTTGTATTCTAGCGGTGTCTTGCCCTGCTTTAAATTCTATCAAATGAAATGTCATGCTGGCACGAGGTCACACCTTCTTAAAGCTCGGCTTCAGTTTCATTTAACACTTGATGTGACAGGAATGACTGAACAGGACGTTAGCAGCAATGCACGAAATCATCTGCGATTCCAACATTCGCAGAAATGTTGATTCAAAGTAATATGTTGTGAAAATGTATTTTTCTTTATTTATTTGCTATAAAAATGGTTAGGGTTAGGGTTAGGGTCAATTTCATTCCATCATTATTTGAAATCCAGATACATTAGAAATGTTTTACATGACATTTGCCACTCATTTTTCATCATGATGTCCGGCTATCAGCATAATGTCCCAGTGATGTTTACTCAGGAAACAATGCTAGACAAATAGACCAGGCAATGGAGAAACATCAGGCTATCCATATAACATGGAAACACCTTTAGAAGGTTGGTCATAGATCAGCGTGAAAAGCACATGCAGCTCGAGGCTAATGTCACGGTGAGCGTCTGGGTGTGCTTGAAGAAAATGAAAAGCCTCAGACAGTTCAAATGATGACAAAGCTCTTGGGTAGTAAAATGCCTCTGAAGGAATAGAAATATGCATGTCTGAGAAAGCCAAACATGCACAGACAATAAAACTTCCTTCCTCTTGTACCAAGACCTGGTGTTGGTACTGGTTTGGATTTCTCTGCAAGCGCCAGTGCAGTAAAAACATTTTTGTTAAGCTGTGGTACCATCTTCAGAACAAAGCATCGGAGAACAGCTTTATGAATGCAATTTATGATAATTCAATCAACAAACACAATTAAGCAGCAATCTGATACAACTAAATCCCGAAACATGAGACGGCTGTAAGCTAAAATCTACAAAACCCATCAAATCCAGCGTTCTAATGATTATCATCTTGATTCACTGTTGTTTACCAAATGTTACAAGCATTTCAACCCAATCAGCTCCTTATAAATGCGTTATTTGATATCTCAGATTTGAAGAACCACATTTGTGCATGCGTACAACAGCATGCGAACACTTATGAAAGCGCCATTATGTCACTCTACAGCATGCGGCCTATAATTAACCTCCATCCATCCCTCTCTCTCTCTCTCTCTCTCTCTCTCTCTCTCTGTCTCTCTCTTTCTCACACCACCCCTCCTTTCTTGCTTTCTTCCCATTACTTTGGACAGGAAAAGTATGATGTGGCGGCACCAATTATAACAGCCTATTTTCTTCACTGAAAAGGCTTGAGGTTGAAAGTTGGCTCTACAAAGCAGCAGCGGGGTTCTCCAAAAAGCAAGATTAGGGCAGTCAACCTTCTCACAGCTTTTGTCAGCCTGGATAATGACCATCTCACTCCGCAGCCACTGATGTATTACTGTCCATAAATGCATTTTGGAAAGCACAGATCGAACTGCAATACAGCTGAAGTACTTTGCCTATGTAAAGAAAGATTCAGTTATGGCTCGTGTGGTGATTTGCGAGCATGTTTGATTGGTTTGATCCTCTTGGAGCCCCGGGCTAAGAATTAATCTCAGTGTTTAGTTGTTGGTAATATCGTGTATGATCTTTGATTAGAAAGTCAAAGGACCTCATAATAAATCTGACAGAGGCTCGTTGCAGGCAGGCAATACAGAACACCCTCAGTTGGAGTGTTTGAAGATTAAACGGCACCTTTTCCCATGTCAGATTAACATTTTTAATAAGAAATAAGTATGTATAAGCCGCTCATTTTTCATATGATTTTTGTATGCCAGGGAATGACGGGGAAGCGGTTATACTGTTTTTAGTTGAACCCACGTTCGTTGATTTCATATATTTATTTTATTTATTTAGTTATTTTTTTATTGTATTTCATCTGCACAAAAATGCTGAGTTAAAAACAACCTAAACTGGGCTGAAACTGTTTTAACCCAGCTGTTGGGTTCAAATTTTTGCCCAACATACTGCGCAGTTTTATTTAACCCAACTATTGTTCAAAAATGACTATATGGCTGGCTTAAAATTAAAAATTAAAAATCAGACACACAATTACTAGAGGCAACAATAATAATCAAAAGGTGAAAATGTATTAATAAGCAATTTAATAAATGTTCAATGTATAATTGTTATTCATTAAACTTCATTTCCAATATATTTTAAGCAAGCAATGCAGTAATTTATCAAAAATAGTTGAGTTAAATAAAACTATCCAGCAAGTTGTGCAAACATTTAACCCAACCGCTGGGTTAAAACAAGCCAACAGATGGGTTTGTTTGTCCATTGTCAACCCATTTTTTGTTGTTTTTAACATACAGCATTTTTGGTCTAAATGAAATAAAATAAAAACATTAAATTTAAACATCAATTTATGAGATTTTTTTGATTGTTTGGTGTCATGGAATGGCGACAGAGCTGTGGGACAGTCAAAATTATATATAATAAAAAAAATTATATAAAAATTATAATAAAAATTATCAAATTAATTCATATTTTTATGATACATTTTCATAGTTTACAAAAAGAACTACAGGAAACCTTTGTCAGGTTGTGTTTATATTTGTTTGACTTCCTTTGAATCAGATCAAATTTTATGTGTAATTTTAGGTAAATAGGGTTCACATGCCTTTTCCTTCTTATCTGTCACATTTGTGTTTGAGGTAGCCCATGAAGGAATGTAATGAAGTCTGCTGCAGTCCATTATAAATTGACTTTCTCTTCCATCACGTTTTTAAATTTATAGGTCTGACCTTCTCATGCTCAAAATTTGTAATTTCAAAAGCCTCACACAAGCTTTGCTGGATGTTGGATTCTCTCTCAATCGCCAAAGTCAGACTCGGCGTACGGGTCTGACTTGAAAACCATATCTCATTCTCGGAGATAGTGAAATCAGAAACTATTAGCCTGAAGTGGCACAGTCCTTTCTGATTGAGCAGATCTTCGCCTGTGGCCTCTCCTGACACCATTCCACCCTGTCCTCCGTTTACAGGCCTGCATTAGATCTCATTTTAGATTATCTGTCTCAGATGGAAATCCAAGAGACCTTTCACTGACAGGGTCAGAACAAGAATGAAAGACAAATCATTTGTTTCCTTTCTTGATTATCCTCCACTCTTGTTCAAGCGTATTCTATCAATTACAACCTAACACTGTAATATCCCTGTGCTTGTTTGGATCAATACTGTAATCAGCATTACCTTTCTTTTACTCATCAGTGAAGTCTGGACGTGGAATGGTACAACAGTGCCCTCTTCTGGATCGTAAACCTCATTGCATGATGATTTTGGACATTTGCCATGAAGCTGTAATGATGCCTAATTATAACTTGCTGCCACAGAGCTGATGAGGTCTTTACTTTTCAGCCCCTACAATCAGAACCTTTTATGTAACACTCAATTAATCTCTCAAACAGGCAACAGTACTGAGAGTTTCCTCTCTCCTGCAGGTTACTTTTGAAAATTAGTCTTGGTAATAGCAGCAGGTGTCGCACCACTGGCTGCCAACAATTATACCTCAATGACTCTGAGTCATATGTACGTTTAGACCGTACATGTAAAATATAAGTTATGAAAGCTTAAGATGGTAGTTTGTCCTTGAACTTTGACAGCAGTCATTGACATAATGTCACTTGGCAAGCAAGTGCTTGTGCACAGATATAGAGTGCAAAACAGAGAATAATATGTAAATGAAGCACTAATGAGGGCTCTTCTGGTATGACTGTGGGAGATATGTAAATATTTACTATGGAGTGTGACATTTAAAGAAACGGTAACAACTTATTAATTAAGCCAATTGCCTTCCTCACACACACACACACACACACACACACACACACGTTTTGTTTGCATTTTTTATGGAGCCATTCCGTGGGCGTAATGGTTTTTATACTGAACAAACTGTATATTCTGTCCCCCACACCTACACATACACCTACCCATCACAGAAAATGTTCTGCTTTTTTAGATTTTCAAAAAAGATAATTCGGTAAGATTTATAAGCTTGTTTCCTCATGGGAACCAAAAAAATGTCCCCACAAGATCAAAATTTACTAGTTTTACTATACCTGTGGGGACTTTACTATATTCTGTTAGCTTCTACTAAATTAGCTGTTATAATTCAGTAAACCAGTAAAAGGTGCATTTTCCATTAAAAAGAAGGAATAAGAAGAAGCCAAATCATATAGAAGCCCATCAATGAGCTTGTGAGACAACAATGATATTCATTTATTTACTTTTTTTTGTTCCAGAATTCTGAGCTTTTTGTCACAATTATAATTTATTTCTCTTTTGAAGCAGAAATGGACTTGCATGGAAATATTTATGATGCAAATTATGCCAATTATTTCTAAGCATCTCATAAGTGGGGCTTTTTATCTTATAATTTCGACCTTCTTATGTCATAATTATGACTTTTCATCTCATAACCCAGACTTTTCTCATTATTATGACTTTTATGTCATAATAATGATTTGACCGGACACTAAATTGCAAATACTTTATTATCCAACGTTTCAGCAAAAAGCCTCTGTCAAGGTAAGGCCTTCTTGCCGAAACTTTGGATAATAAAGTATTTGCAAGTGAGTGTGCGGTCAGATCTCATTTATATAGATGTATCCCTCATGACCTGCACCTCAGACGGTGTGCGTTTGTCCTTGTCTTTTTGATCATTATTATTTACCCAAGCATGATTTTTTTGTTCTTTTTACTATAGGTTGGAAATGACTTCAATAAAAAAATTTTTTTATGATTTTATCCCATAATTTCGACATTTGTCTGATTTATCAGTGATTATCATGGGTTTTTTCCTTTTTCATATGTAGCAGAAATAGTTATAGCCCTATTAGCCATCATTTTAATTATGCTATGTTCTTTCTGTATTTTTTTTTCTTTTTTCTGTCGGATGCTGCCAATTCATAGCAGCTGGAATGGGAATTTTGCTAGAAGAACATAATGGCAATTGTTATACCTCAGAGCAAACGCACGTCTGGTGTGACTCAAGCACAGCGCCATCAGCACAGCAGTTGTTACTTAATGATTGTCATTTAGCTCCAAACAGAGTTCTAATTTGAACCTAAAGCTTTAAATTTGAACCCCCACCTGCTGTTCTCTGGTCTTTACAGTGAGAGTAACTGAAAAAACATTTAATGTTAAACAAACATTTAGACAATACTGAACACTGGCTTCCCTCCAAGTATATTATAAGAGAAATTGCAACAGGACTCAGGAGGAACAAGTGACCTTTCAGAAAATGCATTGTAAAGTTCTGACACCCTGACAAATCCCTTAGATGCACTTTTGACTTAAACAGGTGGTATTTTTAACTGTGGTTTAGCTTCTTCCAGGTCCATTTGGGAGGACAAATCCTAGAAAATGTTTTGTTATTGTAGTAAAAATGCTGCGTTTCACATATCTTTTCTTTTCTTCAGGATAACCTATTCTTACCTGTGTTCATCTGAGATAAGGTGTGATTAAAAATTCAAAAAACGAATAAATCTGATCATCTGCACATAAATAAAACGAATAAATCGGATCCCATTAAGGACTGAGAGATTGCAGTTTCTGAAATATGTCCAGTTTTAAACTGTATGTGTTTCGTGACTCATTCAGCGAGACTGTCTGACAGGTGAGCCTTTTTAAATTTGTGGTATTTTCATATACCAGACATGCACTATTTGGCATTGTAATTCTGAACATTTCTCAGTCTGCAGTCACCCCAAATGACAGACTGTCACCACAGGAGAACAGAGGAAACCTGGGAAAGGACGTTCAACAGCTGCGGACGGGCTGCCTTATTTCTCACATGCATTTGGATTATGTTGTATGTGAAAATAGGATATCAAATAAATAAACAAATGGTTTTGTCCGTTATTGTTGTGTGCTTTATATCAACGGAAAGCTCAAACCTTCATTGCATCATTTTTAATACCTTAAAATCCTTATCATTCAAACATCAGATTGAGCACTGTTGTTTCGAAGTGCTGTTTCGCCCCACTTCTTGCAGAACTTTTCAATACTTTTGGTCCCTTTGGACAAAGTTGGTTGATCACAGAGATTAGAGGTCTGATTGATTCTGTCTACCTCCACCAATAAAGTGGACATATTTTCCCAGAGCTACATTCAGACAAAACATTAAATTGAAAAACTGAGATGGGGAGAGAAAATACCAAGACACTAACTCAGTCAAGCCATCAGGAGTTTTTATGGTGTCTGAACAGATGATTGATTACAGGTTTGGAGGCTTGTGGGAAACAGTCATTCTCAGAGAGCACACGTGAAAAAACACTGACTGTAGTCTTTCAAACTATAATCATAAGACATGTTTCCCAACAAACAACAAAGACTCTCTCCTGTCCTCTCCCTCATGCATTTTTCTTTAACTGAAGAAGGAACCATTGTGCTATGCCCTAAAATAAAACGTCCCATAAACTGCTGTAGAAAAGACCAGGGCATTTAAAAAAAATAAATAAACAGATAAAATCATTTTACTTCTTGTCTACACACAATACACTGCTATCCATCTTTTGGAATAAGAAAGCAAAATACAAAATATGTTCCAAATGTAATAATACTATTTAAATATTTAGATTAAGAAAGACCTGATCATAGTTTTAAATTGAATACATTAAGTCTGAATGTTATGTTAATAGAACAATACTAACTCAAATAAGACCTAACCATATATTAAATCATTAATATCAAATGCAATGTTTTTAGCTTTATATAATATTAGTTCATTTATCTGTCAGGAATAATGTGTTTAAAGCAAAAGTTTAGGTGGGAGCCAGATACATTATTAGAAATGGATTAAATCACTTTTACTAAAATATATTCAATAACTGAAGTCATTAATTTTGACACTTTAATCAGATAATGTTCATTACATATTTAAAATACTGAATACTTCAGTTCAGTTGTACAAATTTTATTTCACAGCTAATGGCACAATTGCCCCCGACCTCATAGCTAAGACAAGATTGAGTCTTTTATGGCTCTTATGAGTATGTGTTATATTAACTCTTCTGTGTTTTCTGTATCCTGGGGGTGACAGATCTTTGAGAGACTGAAGGGAGGATTCATGAGTGAGCCAGTCTATTATCTGAGTAAAATATTAAAAAGGGTCCCTAAGGATTGTAAGGTAAATGCTGACATCTTCTACAAGTTATTTTATTTTTTATAAATGTATCATAGTTTTTCAATCAAAAGCAATTGACACTTCATTCAAGGGTCACATATATTATGTATTCCTTGGGAATCGAGCCCAGCTTTACTGTTTGAGCGACATGGGAAATAACTTTGATGTGAGTTGCCAAATGAAAATAATTTTGTATTTTATGTATTTAATGTATGTAAGTTTAAAGGGATTACAAGTAAAGTACAGGATATATGAAAAAATACATAGCACATATAGGCAACATAACAGCTTAAATTCTGTTTGTTTTTTCACAAAATGATCGAGATCATTTTACTGATAATAAACAGAATAAATCACTTCAGTTTGTCCAACTGCAAAACAATTACAGCGCGTGTAGCCAGACGCGACTATCAAATCCTGTGAGGATTCCACCTGCTAACGTGGGAATGCAACTCTCCATCCAATAGAATGCGGCTATGGGCGTGTCCTCCCGCTGCCATCCGTGCACGAGTTAAAACTGAGCTCGCTCTGAGTCTGTGGGAATGCCGCGCGAGCATCCTGGCGCGCGTGTGGGATTTCTGAACTTTCTGTGTCTGTCTCCTGTTCCCTCGTGGATGTAGTCAAAACAGCGGGAACCCCAGTCGAGCACTATTTGGATATTTATATTACTCAAGAACATCCTGTGGCTGTTTACACTCGCTTTCAGCATGGGACTTTACAGATTTCTCATTCTCTTGCTTTCATTGACAGGTACTTCAGCGCGAGGAGTTGAAACACACGGTTTGTCGTACGCGTACACGCCAGAACTCTCCGAGGACGCGATACTGGTGGCAAACAACGGCATACACGTGCCTTTCGGGAGATCTGTTTACATCGATCCCATCAACGACTTGGTCATTGAAGTTCAGCCGGGAGACAGGTGCAGTATTACCGTTCTGGATAATGATCCACTGTCTCAGAGACCGGGACATGTGTCTCCTAAAAAGTTCCCGTGTGAATTTGGTCCTAACGATGTGAGATACTCTCATTTCGGTTCTAGGAGCCCTGCGGGTGACAGGGTGAAGCTGCAACTCAGGTATGACACTCACACTGAAACAATTATCATCCCCTTCATGCTGGAAGTTGAGGTTGTTTTCACTCAGTTGGAGATCGTTACCAAGAACATGCCTCTTATTGTTGATAAACTTTGTGGTACTAGTAATCCTGTTGGCAGGAAGGTTTTAGACTTTACATATGACAAAGACTCGGAACAATGTGAGGTAACATCGCTGGCTGCCAGCAGTGTTCTTCCTAGATATGGTAAAGTTGTTGATGAGAGCAAACTGGAGAAAATGATGGACTGTGACCTGTTTCTCAAATCAGATATCCGCTATGAGCACACGTTTACCCACAAGTCACCCAATAAGGATTACATCCCGATGGTCGTGGAGCTACGGAGCAAAGAAAATAATTTACTGAAACAAGAGTTTTTCCATGTGATGATCCGCATAAAAGAGGGCGAGGAAAACACTCCCCCCAGACCGAGTTTCGTGTCTATGATGATGATGGAAGTTGATCAATTCGTTATGACGGCTTTAACTCCTGATATGTTGGCTGCAGAGGACACGGAATCCAATCCCGATGATCTCATTTTCAACATCACTTCTCCTCTGTCTTTTGAGGAGGGTTATATTGTAAGTACAGATGATAGGAATTTACCTATCACATCCTTTTATCAAAGGGATCTGAAAGATCTGAAAATAGCCTACAAACCTCCCTCTCTGGACTCCGATACTGAGAGGATCTTTCAAATAGAGTTTGAGGTCATAGACACAGATGGTGGCATTTCAGATCCATTTGCTTTCATGATTGTTGTGAAGCCCTGAATACATTAGCACCAGTAGTCACTAAGAATACCGGCCAGCTATTATATGAAGGCCAGTCTAGGCCTTTGTTTACTCAGAGCAATTTAGAAATTAGTGATGAAGACAACTTGGACAGTGTGAAGATAACCGTGGTTGATGGGCTGCGTCACGGTCTCTTAACTGTTCTGGGCACCAGCAGGAGGTATTTTACTCCAGCTGACCTGGAGGTTGGCATTGTGGTTTACCAGCATGATGGCAGTGACACATACAGTGACAATATAATATTCAGAATGTCAGATGGCAAGAATGAAGTTGAGTTTTTGTTCCCCATCACAATTGTACCGACAGACGATGAGCCGCCCATCATAAATGCAAACACAGGGCTGATTTTATTCAAAAAACAGATGGTGCCCATCTCGCAGCTTATGCTCAGTGCGGCAGATATCGACTCCGAAGATTCCACTATTGCATTTACAATCGAACCTCCCCTTTCTGCTATTGGTGAGGTTGTGGTGAGGCAATCTGAAGCACCCGAGGACCCGTCATCCTGGAAATTCAATGCAGAAGATGGTGTGTACGAGAAAGTAGTGACACAGTGGCTACAGAAAGATATTACAGACGAAAAGCTCTTCTATAGGCATACAGGTCCGCACATCACAGAGACCGTTACTGATCAGTTCGTTTTTAAAGTACAAGATGATGCTGATCCTCCCAATCAATCTGGTGAGAATTCATTTGTTATTAAAATTTTACCTATCGATGATATTCCACCCGTGCTGTTCCCAGGCACTACTTTGCAGATGACAGTACATGAGTACCAGCTGACTCGGTTTAGCAAGAATGTTCTTCGTTACACTGACTTGGACTCGGAGGACCGTGACCTAAAATATACAATAACTCGACCACCAACTGACACGGATGAGAATAATCCCATTAAATTTGGGTCTGTTGTTTTAACTGACAGCTCTGAAACTGACATAACAGAATTTACCCAAGCGCAAATTAACCATCATAAGATTTCCTACAGTCCACCAGACCTTGAGCTCGGCATCATACCTCATGTGGTGCAGTTCCATTTCACAGTGGAGGACACGGCTGGAAATGGCGCTGATGGAGTTTTTACAATTTTTCTGCAGCCTGTAAACAACAAACCCCCACAGATAACAAACACTGGATTCACAGTCCTTGAGAGAGGGGTGCATGTCATCACGAGTGCCGAACTCGACGCAAATGACCTTGACACTGATAGTAAGCAAATTTCATTCACGCTAAGTAAAACCCCACTACATGGCCATGTTCAATCTATATTTACTGATTTAAAACAAGGGAGTAGTTTCAATTTGATGGATATCTCTGATGGCAGAGTGTCTTATGTCCACAATGGAGATGAAACGACAAGTGACTCTTTTAAACTTGATGTTAGTGATGGTGTTCATGTTGTAACGATCACCGTGAAGGTAGCGGTAAAGCTTATTGACGATGAGACGCCAACGCTTAGCCTCACAAAGGGCACCTTTGGCTCTCGCTTGGACGTGCTGGAAAATAGTGCCACAGAAATTACCGCTAACATCATCCAGGGAAAAGATGAAGACACTGATGACTTGAGGTTGACGTTCATTGTGGAAGAAGCCCCCAAGTTTGGAGAAATTCTGGTGAGTGGAGTTTCCTCAAGCAGATTCACCCAAGCTGATATAATCAGTGGTCTGGTTGTATATGCTCATACAAGCGGTGAGATCGGCATTACTTCGATAGAAGATTTTTTCAACCTGACCCTGTCTGACATGTCTGATGAGTGGAATATAGGGGGTAACAGAGTAAACGGAGTCCGTGTTCACGTCACCATTCTCCCTGTTGATAGCCAGACTCCAGAGGTCACAGTTGGCAATACCTTTAACGTCTTTGAGGGGGATAAAAACACAATTGGTAGGAATCACATAAGGGTTGAGGATCCAGACACTCAAGTTGAGGACATCCTGTGTACCATCATTGTTCAGCCCACATCAGGATATGTGGAGAACATCTCTCCAGCACCAGGCTCTGAAAAGTCGAGGTTGGGAATGGCAGTAAGTGCTTTTACCATCAGAGATGTGAATGAAGGTCATATTCATTATGTCCAAAGCATACATAAAGGAGTTGAGCCAGTGGAGGACCGGTTCACATTCAGATGTTCAGATGGGGTGAATTTCTCAGAGAGGCAGTTCTTTCCCATTGTCATTATTCCCACCAATGATGAAAAACCGGAGATATTTATGCGAGAATTCGTCGTAATGGAGGGCATGAATGTTATCATTGACACGCCACTCTTGAATGGAGTCGACGCAGATGTTCCTGCTGAAGAGTTGACATTTATCATCACCAAACCCCCAAATCATGGGTTCATCCTCAATCAGCTTGCTAGTGGCTCCGTCCCAATCACCAACTTCACTCTGGAACAAATCAAGGAAGCCTCTAGCATAATTTATGAACATGATGATTCTGAAACCACTGATGACAAGTTTTATGTTCTTCTTACAGATGGGAAACATTCAGTTGAAGGCACCATAATGATCATGATTATCCCCGTGGATGACGAAACGCCAAGGCTTGCCATTAACGATGGACTTGAAATCGAGATTGGCGAGACAAAAGAGATAAATAGTAAAGTACTAAAGGCCACTGATCTTGACTCTCGGATGATGATTTGCTTACTTACATTGTTCGCTATGGCCCCGGGCAGGGCTTCCTTCACAGAAAATCTGCACGATATGTGGAGAAAAGATCTGAAGGATCTTTGGAGAACATAACCATTGGCATGAATTTTACACAAAACGAGGTGAATAAGGGTCTCATTTTGTACACTCACAATGGACAGGAAGGCATTCGTGACCTTGTAAAGTTTGACGTAACAGATGGCATCAATCCTCTAATTGATAGATATTTCTATATTACCGTGGATAGCATTGACATGGTGTTTCCTGATGTCATCAGTAAGGGAGTGTCTCTTAAAGAAGGTGGCAAAGTGACACTCACTACGAACCTCCTCAGCACAAGTGATCTCAACAGCCCTGATGAGAACTTAGTCTTCACCATCACAAGAGCCCCGGTGAGAGGGCATTTGGAAAGCACAGATACACCAGGTATGCCTATTGTGTCCTTTACCCAGTTACAGCTGGCTGGGAGCAAGATCTACTACATCCACACTGCTGATGATGAGGTCAAGATGGACAGCTTTGAGTTTGAGGTGACCGATGGCTACAACCCTGTGTTCCGCACATTCCGCGTTTCAATTGTTGATGTTGACAATAAAAAGCCAGTACTGACCATTCATGACCTTCTAGTGACTGAGGGACAGACCAAACTCATTACGCCCTTTGAGTTGACTGTTGAGGACCAAGACACAGCTGAGCACCTGCTGAAGTTTACAGTTACCCAACTGCCCATTCACGGCAAACTGCTCTTCAACAACAGCCGACCAGTGACTTTTTTCACAAAGCAGGACCTGAATGAGAATATGATCAGCTACAAGCATGATGGCACTGAGTCAGACAAGGACAGCTTCTCTTTTACCGTCACTGATGGAACCCATTCAGATTTTTTTGTATTCCCCGATACCATATTTGAGACCCAAAGGCCTCAGACCATGAAGATCACCATTGTTTCTGTGGACAATGGTGTGCCTCAGATGGTGGTTAACAAAGGTGCACCGACTTTAAAGGTCTTATCTGCAGGGCTCTTCGGTTATCAGGTCACAAGCAAAGTCCTGAAGGCAGTGGACAGAGACAGCAGCCCTGACGCTTTGTTTTTTCACATCACTGCACAGCCAGAGCATGGGTACCTGATTAGCCTGGACAGAGGGAATGAATCTATCAACACCTTCACACAAGGTAATTGAATTATCAGCACAGAAATGTTGTCATCACCATTGATTTGGTTCTGTGAAATCATATTACTCTTTTCACTCAAGTGTGCTAGAACTGTGCAATGTAATGGTCTTTAGAACTGTCATTTGAAGATACACATGTAAGAATTGTCTTCAAACGCTATGTACTCATCAAGTTCGGGACAAGTACTCTGCTCTTATTAATGCTTGAAAATAATGTAGTTCAGTCTTGGAACAGACACTTTGCCCTTTGCCAAGAGCACAGGCTGTAAGATGTCTCTGTCTCTTAGCCCTCAGCTTAAATTCTTGATGAGACAACTAGAGCGTTCACACATCTCCTTTCAATTATTAAGTTCTCATACTTTTGCCTTCTAACATCCCTGTAGTGACTGACTTTTTTTGAAAAAGTCACTGGTTTGAGGCAAACCACATTTTCAGTAGAGTTAAAGGTGAAGTGTGTAATTTCTGTTATTCTGGTTAATGTTTTTGGAGGGGCAATGTAATGTTGAATGATTAATTTATTTTATTAAATGCATGACGAGATCTTATGATATGCATAAGAAATGACTGGGACAGGTGCAGTTGTTCATATATTGGTTTTATATTTATAATTTTTAATTTTATATCAGAAATTAATTTTATACATAATCTTGTTAAATCTGCAAAATCTATATAATTTTGCAAAGGGTTTGTAAGCTGAATTTTACTGTTGTTGCTTCGATTTGATATAATCATTTTTATCTTAACCATGAAAATATATAAATGTCTTTTAATGTCTCTACATATGACATTAAATTATACATGTGTATATATAAATTTAGATTCATAATATATAATATTGAGAAACTCTGTTTTCTGTTAGCTTGCAGGCTGATAGCATTGCATAATGCAAACAGGTTAGCCTCCTAACCTTTCAAACTCTATGCAAATTACTAGTCTGGCTTTTCATTTTTGAAAACATGTCTTTATGCACATCCCTATAGTGCCTTTTAGCCAGAATAATAATTCTGCTTCGAAACAAAGTGTTTTAATCAACACAGGTTCATGACCTTTTAACAACGAAAGCATAAATGCCCTCCTTCAAACATGAGTGCCCAGTGAGAAGATGTGAAATCCTTGTCTAACTTCAGACTAACTTAGTCTGAAATGTGTCCCAGGTGCTGTTAGTTCTGGAAGGTAGAACTGCGAAAACGAGAGGGAGAAACCTGGCAAACCTGACTTGACCTCATCAGTACGAGCAGTCAAGCAGAAGGGACAATCACTTCTCTTTATTTACTTTGCCCTTTCCCCATACTCTTCTACCGCTTGCTCTTTGGCATTCACTAAATATTTCACATATGAGAGTGTGTGCCGGTGATGAAAGTAGACATTTTATTTTCGATATGAAAAGCGGTTTCATTCATGCATAAAGCATCACAGGTTTACATTTTTATGAGGCCTCTTCTTCTAATATCAATAATTTAAAGAAGTGGGTCAGAGCAAAGGGTTGAGCCAGAGAACAGAGAGCCAGGTTGTTCTTGGTACATTGTAACTTAACCAATGTGGTTAAGGGGTCTAATTTTGTAGATGGAACAGACCAGCTGTAGGGAAGTCTTGGGTTGGAATCCTGTGTTTAAAATTCTTGTTCTCGCCTGTCATTATGTAACAGCTTGTCACCTGTTTTGCTGATTGTTTTGTGACTCATTCCCTGCTGCTTTGGTGAGAATTCTCACCTGGATTTATTAAAACTTAAAAAGCCTTTTATCTGCAAATGTTTTTGGCGAAACCAAGAATGTGCTTTGCATTAGATAGAAGATATTTGTAAGTTGAGCAGCTTATAGAATAATTTGATCTTTGAGCGTTTCAATCTAGGGTCTGTAGATCATCAAATAAATGCTTGTTTTGATCTGTTTTCTTCTGAATGAATAATAATTTAAATTTGTGCAGTTTTATCTTACAGTTTTGTGTTTGTGTTTTCAGCTGATATAGATGATCTTAAGATCTGCTATATCCTGAAGGATGAAAGCAATGCCACCAGTGACCTCTTTAGTTTCACCCTAGAGGACAATGGTAAGTCCTACAAAATCAGCAATGAAAAATTTAATGCACCAGTTTTTTAGGCTTTTTAATGATTTAATTATGCATTTAGAATTATTCATTAAAACATTTAGCCATGTAAAGTGAGGAATAATAAAGCAGAAATTATTTGAATTCATGAATGATATAATGTGCTCTGATTTTAGGTGTCACCGCATACGCAATGGCTTAGATGATTGATTGTGAACGTTTATACCCGAGAGGCACATATTCAGATATGTAGCATTCAATTAGGCTTTTTCTTTTTCTTTCATGGTTGGTGAACTGTCTGTGTTCAGTTTATTACATGATGTGCTACATTTGACTTGGAAAAAAAAGAAAAGAGAAAATTAAAATTAGTTTTTAGTACATCAAAGAAAAGCTTAAGTGACCGCAAGGATATACTTCAACAGGGTTGGATTAAATCTGGTGAAGCATAGATAATTGTGTATAAATTAGGTTGAACGTGACGATCTAGTGACTGCTACTGGAAGAGCTTGCAGCTAAAGACCTTGTTGTGATTTGGTTATGATTTGTGTTTTAGTTGGAAAGCCACACATTACAAAGCAGAGTATAGGAGTGACACACACATTGTCTTTGTCAGTGCCTTAAAGGGTTTGAAGGGTCTGCATATACACTACACAAAGGGCTGTTGGATGTGTAAAACTAGAGGTAAGATGACACAAAATTAGAGCTTGTAGCTATGATTGTAAGCCACACCCCTTGTCAGGCTTACAATTACTTTAAGTATTAAAGGGTCTCTGGCATTGGAATGAGTTGGGAAAATACAAGCTCAATAGAAACAGCTGGTTTATCTGCAGTATAAAGGCTTCATGACTCTCTCTCCCACTCTCAATCACCAGTTGCGTCATGAAATAATCTGTAGCTGCATGAAACAAGGTAATTACAGTTTGCTTAGCACCTTCAAGTCAAGAGGCATTAACTGTAAAGGATTGGTACATGGTTACATTTTGTGCTTTTAGTTGGGATGTTAACGGATTAACAGTTTTGATCAAATTAATTGCATGGTGTGCTAATTAATTGTATATTTAGCATTTTTATATTTTACACTTTTTATAAACATTTAAAAGATATTTTTATAAATATATCTTTCATTTTAGTCACAAAATTAGTTGACATTCAGTTGACAGGCCCAGTTTTTAGAATTGTTTTGGTTCATGTTTCTATTTGTTCCCTTCCCTCTCCCCCCACACACTTTGGGAGTGGTTGTCGTTCGTCCCACGGTCAGTCATCTCTCAATTCAGGAAAGACTGAGGAGTAGAATTTTTTTTGTTATACAGCTGTGTTGGTGTCTGACCCCTGAGCCCAGTGTGTCATTACCGGTTTTGTTTCCGTGCTTTCCTGGGGATGGTTTTCACTCCGTTGGTGGCAGAGGCATTTATTTTATAGGAAAGATCCCAAGCAGTAAGGGACTCTCTGTATCTTTCTCATCTCATTCTCTCTATTTTTTTTTTTTTTTTTTTTACAGATGTAGTGTGCAAACACAGGGCTCAATTGAGCTGTTTTTCATGAGGTGCCTCAAGGCTTTCTCCCAGGACCCATTTTTTTTTCTACATTTGTGCAGTAATATACACCTTCAGCTTGAAATTCAGTGATTACAAACTCTCTGCCACATTATGCCTGAAAAAGCTGGGCTAATTAGACTGTTTTAGATTGTGCTTGTCCAAAGAACCCAACAACCACTGCAAACATCATAAACTCCATTTTACAGCCAATTTGTGTTAAACAGCTGCATTTATATAATGCACCCTGTTAGACTGCGACTTTGCACATTTAGTACAAGTAGTATTCCGGAGGGCTTTAATTAATTGTTTTGTTTTCCAGAATGTTCTTTCCTTGCATACCCTATAATGATGATGAGGCTGTTTTTCAATGTATAGACCTATTATCATGTTTTCCACATGCAGTTTAGAGGACTATTTGAGTTCAAAATAAGATTGTGGACTTCTGAAGATATTTTTGGATGCACTTTTTGTTTAGGTCATCCATCCTTTTGGTGTATGGCTAAGGCTGAATGCTAGCTTCATCCATGTCTGTAAACTGTCCATCAGAGTTTGGGCTGGATAATCTAGTCTTTGTTTATTTTGCCTCTGTCTCTTTTGCTTTGCTCCAAAACCTAGTGAGCTGCCTCTGGAGACAACATTGTAAGGCATCAAAGGTGTGCTCCTAAAGCGAAAGCTGTTCCAAAATGTTGGCAACTTCATTATTCTGCCTCCTAAGCCCTGTTCAAATGGACAGAGATTCAATTCATGGAGGTCAGCAAGTTGCTTGGCAGGTCTCTGAAATCATCAACTTTCATTGAAAATTGATATCTGGTTTTGGTATTGCAAATCGTTGTCCGTATATTAAGGTGACTTAAAAAACAACTTGTATTGATGAGCATACTATAATATTTGTCCCGTATATTTTTATACCTAGAGAGTTGCCAAGGACTATGCATATAGAAAGACGTTTCACTGTTATTACTTGAATGCGAGAAACTGCAATGCGCAGTATGGTGGAACATGACCCGCCTATTTTGATTGATAAAGTCATTGCGTCACTGGGCTTAAGACTGCATATGTGCATTGGCTGGTCTAGCTTAAAAAAAAAGTTTTTTTTTTAAACTGCTATTCAAGCAACATTTATGGGACAGTTCATATCAGATTTTGTTGTTGCTTTGAAATAGGTTATTTAATTAACCCTTCGCAAACAGTTTGATTGACAGGCGATCTAACCAATCATAACGCCGAATCCGCCATCTTATCCGATCAGAGCCGTCAGGGAGTAGCCTATAGTAGATTAATGTTGGTTAACTTGAAATATTGTGCGTACTTGCATCTTTCCGCGATTGAAACAACATTCCTTCTGATGTCTATTCATGTTTATTTGATGCTATAAATGAACTAGTATGAAGAGATGATCGGTTCACCAGCCTTTTGAAAGATCTGTCTCGACACATTAAGGAGCCACTATTCAGTATTTGGTGTTTAAACTGCTTTAAAAAATGACTATTCTAAATATGAAACTGTTTCATACGTTGTCAAAGTCCTCTTTGCTCCGCGACGTATTTTTCACTACGGGAGAACATGATGTGTGGTGAGAGAGCATGGCTTGTCGGGTATAGCAACAGGGGGCGGGTTCAATAGTGAGTTCGGCAAGCAGTTGAGTTTTCAGGATTCCTCCACTCAAATAGATGGGACTTGGTCTTGAATGCCCGAAGTAGCTGCCTGGAGCCGTTGCAAATATGGCCGCCAAGTGAATAGACTTTCCTTTGGAGTTGTGCTGTTAGCTTAGCAGCATGCTAACTGCAAACTATTGCTGTGTCTGAAATCACCCCATACACTCACCCACTATTGCCGACATTACTCCAGCAATACTGTGTGCTTAAAGTACTGAATAAAAAAAACAGGTGAGCACATTTGGACACCGTGTTAGAAGGGCTGAGGACGGCATCTTCTGGCGAGACAAAGTTGTTAATTTGCCGCTTGGTGAATGTGTGTTCTCTGGCTGCTAGCCATTGAGCCATTGTCTAGCCATTGTCTTTGTTGAGGTGCATGATTTGATTGAATGACTTTCAGACACCATTACTAAGGGCTGTTTTCTTCAAATGTTGCACTACTGTATTTAAGGCTATAGAATGTGATTTTGGACAGCCTATTTAAGATGTTCTGTTACATCTAGGATTCTACCTTCTGTGTAGTTGGCGAGGCAGCTCATTAGGTTTTGGAACAGAGCTAATAGCTGTTTAAACTGTTTGTAGTCACATAAACGCCCTCTGACTGACACTAATAAATGCAGTTCCTCCATTTAAATGATTTTGCAACTTTTGGCCCCCAAACTTAATGGGTAAAAGAGGACAGATTTATCAGTTACCCTTCCTTAGCAAAAGGTCATGACAGATAACACTCATTCTGAATCCTCTACCCCTCTCCCTGCAATCATGCCTTAGAGGCAGAGGGAGAAATATGACAGGAACGACTGCAGGGACACATAGAGGCTACAAAGAACAGAGGGAAGCTTTATGTGACACATCATAGCTCTGGGATGTTGTTTTATTTTTTCCTGTTGGATTTTTTTTTTTTCAGTGTTTATTGATGAGAACATACACCAGTGTTCGCTCTAAAGCAAAAATTCCATTAGGCACTCAAATGTGTTTTTTATTTATTTATTTTATGTACTGTTAAAAAGAAAGTTTGGTTTATTTTCAACAGACCTGACCATCAACATCAGGTTGGGATACAAAATGGTGCCTATTTAATGCCATGTTGAACCAGTTTCCAGACTGTTCACCACCTTAGGTTGTTCCTAAAGCTCTGTTGTGTCTGCGTTTAAAAACAACTCATTGCTGGTTCTCTTTTCCTTGGTGTGCACATTGTATTATGGAGAATTTTGCTGTTAATTTGTTGAATGTGGTCCAGGTTGCTGTATGAACAGTGAATAACAATGCTTAGTGTGGATATAGATAACCATATGGTTGAGCCATTTTTTTTTCTTCCATATCAAATTAACCGGAAATAATGTTGCAGTCGGATGTTTTTGTAGATTTGTTTCTCATTGTTGGCTAGACATAAGATTGTATATTCACATGTGGATTTGAAAGAGCTAGCATTGAATTTCCTCTGAAAGCCTTGTCTCTTTAGACTAAGTGAAAGGTTGGATGTTTTGTTTGGTTTTGGGGGTAGCAAAGGAATTTGTGGTTAGTTCAGATTTCTAGATTAACCTTAGACCTGCATGGCTGACTGATTCAGCGACAAGACCACACCTGCAGGTATTCCTGGTTAAACATTTTGAAGTGCCGTTGATCGAGTGGACAGGTGTCAGACCAGTGAAGGGTTTGCGACCACTGTCTGTTGGCAGTCAAAAGATCTGCCATTCTTCAAACAAAGATCTTCTGAGTAAGGTTATGCAGGTCGTTGCTGGAGACAGAGGGACAGAAGGGGGTAATTGAGGGCATCCAGACAAGTTGTGACCTTCACAGAAGAAAACGTCCTGCGTTGTGTGAGGTTGTGGATCTGAGCAGCCTAGATTCTCTGAACTGTCTTCATTGCCTGTCCACATGTCCTTGTTGAATGTTTCCAACTCTGACTAGCTCAGCCTTCTCAATCCAACCAGAAGACCGTAAAGCAGACAGCCAAGACTTTGTGGCTGCAGCCAAGAGCACATCGAGCTAGACGAGGAGAGGCTAGAGGATCCGTGAAAAGACCAACAAGCTGCTGTTTTTAGCTGAAGCACAGTTTGAGCAAATATCCATCAGAATGCATGTTGATAATCTAGCTGATAGTTGTGGTTGTTTTTTAAAGAAAGATACTTTAAAAGAATAGAATACTTTAATTGAGCTAAGATGTTTAATTTGTCGAATAATTTCTGAAGGCTCATGTGACACTGAAGACAAGTAATGATGCTGAAAATTCATCTTTGCGTCACAGGAATAAATTACATTTGAAATATATTTTTATTAATCATAATAATATTTCAAAATTATACTGTTTGCTATATATTGATCAAATAAATGCAGTCTTGGTGAGCATAAGAGACTTTTGAACATTGTACGTAACAGTGTATGTTATGGAAAAAGCATATTCGAAACCTGTACGTTTTGACATGTCTTGTATTATTTGAAACGGTTATATTCTTTTTAGATTTTTCTTCTTCTAATTCAGTTATCAAAGATTAATTCCATAAACTAAAGGTTAGGAAATCAATATAGGACTATTAGTATGTGCAACACATAAGAACATCTTTAATAATAGGCCTCAAAGTAGCACTTATGACTTGTTTTTTACTAAGTTTTAGGAGTGTGGAGCTCCTGAGGATTTGTGCTGATGCTGATGCTTTTGGCATAGCGTTAACAACAAAGAATTGTGCTTTAAAACGCATATACTTTACTCTACTCCTCATTCATTCTAATTTTCACTTTTTTTTTTCCAGCCCTGTTAGTATAAGACCTTTTATGAATCACTATAGCAGTTAAGTACCCTCGGGGTCATCTTCATTTGACTTCTGTCAGGCTTTATCTAGTCTCTTGGGAGGATTGAGAGTGTACTGATGAATTATTTGTGAGCTCTATTTTTAGATGTTGTTAAGAAGTTCTTCAAAGTTTCTGGATAGAGTAAAGCTTCTCATGCACCAGACAATGATTCGCATTTAATGAGCTATTCTGAGTGAATGTCAGCTGTTGTGCTGTCATGTATTTCTAGGAAACACTGTCTGAACTATCCGGCTTTGAAACACTGCTGTTTAATAAAGTCATTAGGGGCTTTTTGTGTGAGAAGCTGCATGGAAACTGTCAGTATCAGGGTTTGGACAAATCCACTGGGCTTCAAAGCAACTGTATGTTGGTTTTTCAAAGGCAAAGCTAATGAGAGCATGCTATTGTTCAGCTTGACAACCGAACAAATACAAACAAATTTTATATTCACATGTGTGATACTATCCTTTTAATGACTTAATGGCTTGTTTTCTTTTTTCTTCTAACTTATTTAGATCTCTTGTTGTCTTCAGTTTTATTTTTTCAGTGGGTTCTACTTGGGAAAGAAACTATTTCTTATACTTGTTTAACGTTTTTCAAAACCCCAAGTATTAAACTCATTTATGCTATAGACATGGATGACATTTAAACATTGTGATATTTATTTAAATCCTGTGATACTGATATTTTTGCTGACAAAAATACTTTGTGTTGCTTATATGATTGACATCTTTTGTGTCCTTAAAATCGATAGAGGAGATAACAAATAGTATTATTACAGCTAGCATTGTGGCATGTTTTTCACAGGCGAACCTCACTCAGTTTCTTTAGAAAATGTAAAAATCCATTTGATTTTGTTTATCTTTCTAGCAGTGTGTGTGCGTGTGTGTGTGTGTGTGTGTGTGTGCGCGGTCAGCTCATTGACCTGAATGAACACACTAAATCCACAGAATAGTGGAGTGAAGAGCAGGATACTTAGACCTTTTTCTTTATTTGCAAATGGTCTTTGCAGACATTTAAACCACACTCTATCAATCACTTCTTCTCTAAACTGATGTAAAATGACAAGATGAAAGAAAAAGAGTCATTGTCGCTCGGATAATGTGCTGCATTAATACCTCCTGTCTGCAGAAATGATGGGAGCAATGCTTTTTGCCTGCTTATATCCACTCACAGTGATATAATAAAAAAACAAAACCGTAAAACGAATCAAACACTGTCACCTGTTGTAACACACATATATATGTATGTATATGTATAAGTATATATGTGTGTGAAATGAATGAATGAGTCAAAATATATAGATAGATAGATAGATAGATAGATAAGTCCTTGACTCCTAATTATGTTGACCACTATGATAATTCAACATATGAACCATGAGGCTCACACTGCTAATCTTCGTGAAATGTCAAATATAATCACTTCAACTTGTGAAATGGTTTATTTCCCTGCATTCTGAATTTGTATACGCTGAATATTATCTGCCTTACGGTTATCACCTAGCAACCATACATTATTACAGGCTAATATTGCGTTAGAAATACAGCATTACCAACATGTCAATTTTTCCAGTCATCTCTCGGGCAAGGTTAGGGAGTGAGATATTAGGAGCCTGGGGTTAGCTCGAGGAAATAAAGTGAAACAAGCATTGAAAAGTCATGAATATACATGGTCTAGCTCTTTGAGAAATTGGGAATTTGTCTCTGATGTTTTCTGTGCACGTGAAGCGAATTATCAATATGCATGCAAACTCTGATACATGATGTACATATAGATTAGAGATGTAGTAGTTCTGCAGGTATGTGCGCTCTAAATGATAAATTCACACAGACTTTTGCCTTTGACACTGTTTTAATCCTAGGCTTCGTAGTGCACGAAGTCTAAGCTTTTGTTTTTGGGTATTCACTCATTTTTTATGTATTGGAGGTGCAGACTGGCTTGGGAAGTGCGGTTTGACTGGGGTCAGGGGTACCATGGTAATCATCATCTAAGTATCTTGAGATCAATTTTTGCTTAAAGTAAATGATGATTGTGATTGAGTTACAGCTGAATGATACAATTTAATGCGAGATACACCAAGAATTGTGAACCCAAGCAAGTGAAGTGCGAAGTCAGCATGAACAAGATATTAATATTTCATTAAGTTGGTTCTTTTTCTATCTAAACAAGCCATTATTCTTAGGTTGCGTGGGTAAAAGACAGTTGCTAAGGCAATGTGGGGTGTGTACCTGAGTGTAGAGACATTGTGGGTGATCAAAATGTTAAATTTCTGTTTAAAGTAACAAGATTATGTTACTTTGGTTCTTTATATTGGGCTGGTTTTATGCAATAAAACATAATGAAGTAGGTTCTCCCAAATGGTTTACATGTAAGATGTTACATGAGAGGGTTATTTCCCATGAACCCCTTAAGTAAACACAATTGGTGGTGTGCACATTATGTTTGAATAATGATCTCTAATTAATCCCTTCTGAGTCCGTTATTCATAATGTATTCGTAGCAGGAACGTTCACACAAAACTGCAATGAAAAGCTCTGCAGATTTCCACAGATTTGTATTACATGTCTCCACCGGGACTCGCATTTTATTTTTTAAATATTTACAAAAATATTATAAAGAGGTTTGCAGGAATGAGACCTAAAACCTTTATTTGAGTGCTATTGTCACAGTCAGTAGTTTTTTTTGTTTTTAAATTGGTACTTGGTATATTCCTGAAATGTGCTCTGTGGTTAACACAAGTTTAATTTTTTCATTTTTTATTAAGCAACATAAATTACATCAGCAATACACCATTTATTATGCAAGTTAGTAAATGGGACTACAGAGTTTTTCTGTGACATTAAACATAATAATGACGTAAACTCATTTACTTAATAGGATGCTTTTACTATTCTTTTTTTATTCTATTTTATTACTAAATCCTGTTCATATTTTTGTCGACGGAACCAGTCTAATGGTAACTTCCGGGTTGGCCTAAAAGATTATGCCATTATTGCAGCTCTGTTTAATTTCAAAATGCTTCCAACCTGCCCTGTTGTACATGTTTTATCTGTTATTTTCAGGAGGAAACAAATTGAAGAACCAGCAGTTTCGTCTGAACTGGGCTTGGATTTCTCTGGAGAAGCCGAAATATGTGGTGGATGAGCAGGATAAAGTTCTCGAGGTGAACCTCAGACGTCGAGGATTTCTAGGTGAAACGTCTTTTGTTGGTGAGCATCAGAGCACTCGATCATTCTTTATTTAATTGATCTACCAGGAAAAACTTTATTTCATACATTTTTCATCCTCCATCACCAATTTCTTGCAAAAACAAACTATTATCCAGAATTGATTAAATTTGACGAAGTCATCAGTACAACAGTGAATCATTAGCATTCAGTTGTGTGTCTGTGTTCACAGTGAGAGCTGTTATTACTTAAGCTTATCAACGGGAAGCTGTTAGAGATGTGTTTCTTAGTGGTTTTGGCTTCTTTGTGTCTGAGATGAAAGCTCTCGCTCTCTCCGACATCCATAGAACAGTCTGAACATTTTTTTTTTTTTTTATCGTTCACCTGCTTATCTTGCCTGTACTGTGCTCAGCATAGCCCCACATGTGGTCAGTATTCATGAAACCAAGGGTCTTTGTTCATGCTGCTTTGGATTTGTGGTTTGTGTGTTGGCTTTGAGGGATGTTGAGGTTGAAAAAAGGTAATGTGAAAGTGGAGAGCAGGAGGCAACAAGAGAGATAGAAAAGATGGACATGTGGTGTAAATAATTAGTTTCTGTGCAGGTAAATGAAAATGAGTTTTCAAGCTGTCTCCTCTCTGACCTCTATCAGTCCTCTCATTCCTGCTTTTCTTATTATTCCTGTTATGAATAATATCTTTATATTCTGAGGGGTCCTTCTCACATGGCACGTTTTTGCATTCCAACAGCTGCTAATTATTATTTTTTTTTTATTGTTTTTCGATGCGGTGGACTGACTCCAGACATTGCGTTTGTGTCTTTTGCAGTGCATGAAACGGTTAAAAGTGGTTCAGCATTAAAACAAAAAAACACCCCTCTAGACCTAAGCTGCAAGAATCTGAAATCGATTACTTCCCTACTATATAGTATGCAAAAAACAAAGCGACCCAACTGAGGCTCGTAGGTCACATGATAATGACAACATGGTCAAGTCAAGTCATCTTTATTTATATAGCGCTTTTTACAATGCAAATTGTGGCAAAGCAGCTTTACATTAATAAGAAAATGGTGTCATTGTCCGGCTTATTCTATATATTATTGATTCATTCCGTTGCAAATATCAGTAGTTATTAGTCTAGTTAATTTAGGTATAACAGCACTGCAGAAAACGGTGACGTAATCGTCCGGCTCGGCTCAGTTGGCATACAACAACATGGTGGATGTAGTACGTCTGGATTACGTTCATGCTACACACATTCATACTAGATAGAACATACTTTTTCTAACGGCTGCAAAGTAAGTAATTCATTTCGGATGCATTGATCATTTTTAAACTAAAAAACATGTTCAGTTTGAGTGTCCCCGCTGGCCTCCTTTTCTGTCAGCATCGTCAATGTACAGTATAATTAAATAACATTCTTTTGAATTAGGCCGCGAGAGTGATTGCTTCAAATCACTGCGTAAACAAAGCACAGCAAGAGAGAGAATGATGTCTGAATTTCATTTTCAGATGAACCATCCTTATAACAGTAAAAGTGTGATAGTGTTAGTGAAGCTTGCAACCAGTGAAGAGTGTTTGAGATCAGGTTTCATCTGCCTCTGTGCTCTATGGAGCCTGGAGCTCGGATCTCTGCCAAACATCATCCTCCCCTCAACAAAGCTTTCTACTTTTTCACACCCGCCTGCCTCTGTCCTTTTCTCTCCTTTTCCTCACGTCTCACTGTGGCTGGCGTCCTTTGCTGCTTGTTGTGGTTAGAATGGGCCCCCCTGTTGATAGAGAAATGGAATTGAAAGTGAACTCTCATTTTCTTTTTATTGTATTCGCCTTCTATCTTTCAATCAATTTCTGTCTTTCTGTGCTGTGCTTTCTCGGAAGGGTTATTTTTTTTTTTCCACATGGTTGGATGGAACATGTGAAGGTTTTTCTGAAGTTGTAGCTGAATGTTACAACTAAAAAAGACCTTTTAATGGTCACATAAGCCTTATCTGTTTCACAACCACTCTAGTGTAAATGAAATTTTAATCACAAAAATCATATGCAATTATTTAGTAGCTTATATTTAATATAGAAATATCTGTATTGAAATAACTTTTGACTTGTGGTGTTTCTAGTTTCTTAAAGGATTAGTTCACTTTAAAATGAAAATTATGCCAACATTTACTCTCCCTCAAGCCATCCTAGGTGTATATAACTTTCTTCTTTCAGAGGAACACAATTGGAGTTGTATTAATAATAAATATCCTGATGCATCCAGGCTTTATAATGGCATTGAACAGGAAACAACGAGTGTGAAGCTCATGAAAGTGCATCCAGATCCATCATAAACGTACTCCACACAGATCTGGGAGTTAATAAAGGCCTTCCGAAGGTCTTCTTTAAGTTATAAAGTAAAATCTCTAGCTTGACCACCTGACCTGACCACCTTCCATATTCAACTTACAAAGAAAGTGTAACGGCTCTCGCTGTTCAAAACTCTTATATTACGTCCTACACCTTCTGTATTCAACTTTTGGAAAAACTTTTTATGACTAAGCGACTAAACGTCGCGAAGGGGGTCTGGCAGAAGCTAGATATTTTACTTTATAACTTGTTAAATATGGATATTTTTCTTACACGAATGCATCGCTTTGCTTCAGAAGGCCTTCATTAACCCCCCGGAGCCATGTGGAGTACATTTATGATGGATCTTGAGGTTCATATTCGTTGGTCCCGTTTACTGCAGTTATAAAGCTTGGATGCATCAGGATATTTAATAATATAACTCCAATTGTGTTCATAAGAAAGAAAAAAAATTCATATATGCCTAGGATGGCTTGTCATTTTCAAAATTCCAGTTCTTAAGGAACACCATATCAGCCATAATTTCTGCACTAAATATGGTAGACTAGTCTGAATAAACTGCTCCAATCAGTGGTAATGATTCACCGCTTTTTGTTGCAATCATACTTTTGTATGTCGTTATTGTTTATGGACATGGCAAATTCATGAATTTGAGGAAAGTTTACTCATATTAAAATGGCATTTTAGATATGACCATTTGAAAAAAAATATATATTTATCTTTATCTATATCTTTATTCAGAATTCGATCCCTACATCTATAGTGTTTTTCTACAAATTTGCTTTTCTTGTCATGTAGTAGCTTAAGTGTTATGGATTGAAGAGCAGCGATCATCCAGCATTGATCTGAAAGACTGTGGTGATTTAATTCCTCACATCTGTTAGGGAGGTTCTGGCAGACGGATCCCTGACGTTGTCTCTGCTTGATGTATCAGAGATCAAACGCTTCCAGGCAGGTTCACTTCAGGTTTCCCTACTGTGTGGGAATCCCATCACAGCTTCGTACCTATGTTACAGTAGAGAGGAAGTTGAGTGCACATGCTGTACTTTAATTCAACATGTTCCCTGATTTTGTTCCTACATCTTAGTCTCGAAGCATTAGACACTTACACACCTGGGGCTTTTTTAAACTTCTATCTCTTTCTGAATGGCATCGATGATGCTTAGACGCCTGCGCTGTTATGCGTGATCTTTATAAGTCTGGGAAATGCAGACCTTAGCTAATCTGAGCTCACGAATTTCATAATAAGCTTCTTTGAGTTGATCATTCTCAAAGTCATGAGTTGTGACATCTGGAGGCTGGAGATATAAAGTCAGGAAAAGTTTGTCAAAATTGTTGCATTTGTGCTGTTTTAAGGGATTGGTACTCTGGATGGCAGTGCAGAGAAGGAGAAGGATTTCCTGGGAAAATCTCAGAAGCAGGTACAGTTTAACCCTGGCCAGACCACAGCCACATGGAGAGTTAAGGTTCTCTCTGATGGGAAATACGAGCAGTCCGAGACGTTCCAGATTGTCCTGACTGAGCCGGTGATGAGTGTTCTGGAGTCACCAGCAATAGCCACAGTTGAAATTGTGGATCCAGGTGATGGTAAGTCAAAAAGAAGTTGATCAAACATGTTCTTATAAATGTGACAATGAAGAATATTTTCCCCCCAAAATCTGTAAAAAATGACTCTTTTGGAATACAGCGTGTTTTGTGAAGTCACAATGTTACTCATTTAAATAATCCCCAGCCATGGAATGCATAAAAAAAGCTTCAAGAACCTGAGAGTACAATGTAGGCTACACACAAAAGCTTCTCCTGAAATGGAGCAGTTCTCACCTTGTGTTGTTTGTGGATCACGACTTATGAATATCTCTTATTATTTGTAGTTGTGTTTTCTATTAACAGTTATAATTGTTGTTGCTATAAACAAAGGGTAAAGCTTTCCCTCCACTCACCTGCTCGCCAACATTAGTTTTGATATAGTGTTAGCTTTTGTAAGCTCTGTTTTGTTAGGCTGTTCACCACATGTTTTTGTCAATTACGGTTTACCATAGCCAACAGATATCATGATTAAGCGTTGTATCACATCGCATCTAAAATGTATAAGAAAATTACAAAAAGCAAAAAATATACCGATCTGAAAGGTCATTTGAAGTCGGTTGAGCATGATTCTCTTGTTTGTTAACATTCTTTAGTCTGAATCAAGCTTGAATTGGTTTAACATTGATGGCATCCATAATGTTTACATCTGACTAGAGCTCACCGTTATAGTTGGGAGGAACTGAACGGCGCATTCGAGTCAGACCGGGGAGAGGGGAGCTGTAATAATGAAAAACAATGTGTTTTTTGAACAATCAAGCATGAAAACATACTCTAGTCTGCCCTAAAAACAAGACTTTGTAAGAGGCTGCATTTAAAATGAAACCTTCTTAATTAAAATTTTACAGTGTTTACAGCTTTTTGGGGATAAGTCAGGTGTAAACTTGAAAAGTTGTCTTTGCATATTAAGCTGGGATGTAAATTATTATTGGATCATGTGACACTGAAGACTTGAGTAATAATGCTGAAAATTCGGCTTTGCCAACACGGGAATCAATTTCATTTTGAAAAACATTATAATAGAAAACATGTACGGTAACCCAAAACCCCAAACTCTTGAACAGTAGTGTGTATTACATTTTATCTAATGCATAGTGGCTTTTCAGAAACAATCTTATGTAACAATTATATGAGAACAGACACATTTAATTTTTCAAAAATATCCAAACATCTCTGCTTGAGCTGCTCAATATACTGAACCCCCATTATATCTAGTGAAGTTGTGAGTCAGAGGCAGGTAGGATGTACAAGAGACCAGAAAAAACACAACAAAGCGGCTAAAAACATCCGAGGCTATTATTATTATTTTTTTTTCTTCAATTTTTCTATGTTGCAGATAAAAACACAGGGCTTATCTCCATATTGCAGATGCTTTTTTCTCTATTTCAGTGGACCTCAATTATCATAGCATTTGATACCTCTTCCTACCTGCGAGCTTTCAGTGCACCGCCCACCCCCGCATATTGGCGGCCTTTCTTTTCATCTCGAATTCACTGCACAGCCCTATGTCTTGAAAGCGTCTCGTTGATTAATGTAAATTGTCGACGGGTGTTTGAGAAAGGTTTGACAGGTCTGAACTGGCTCACACTGTAATTAAACCATTCGAAACATTTGAAAGTTAGTTGTATAGTTTTTGAGGGGTCATTTCAGAGGAGGCGCTGCACTTCTGTCTGCGAGGGCCTAAACGGAGAGGCGGCATAATGACAGAAAGCCGTAATGAGATAGCCGCGGATAAACCTGTCATCAGAAACACTTTCACACAAGTTTTTTTTTATATATAAATGTATATCTCCAAGCAGCTCCTTTTACAAAATATGGGTTTCTCAGTCTGTTGATCAAACCGCATTCATCTCACAGATCTTGAGTCTTGAGAGTCTTGGCTGAATTATTTGCCTGTTCATCATCACAATATCATCTCATGTTCTCACAATTACGGGCATATTTAGATATGCAGTGCAAATAACCGTAGGCTTATGTTGTTCTATTCTGTGAGATTTTGTCTTTATCGCCTCCTCGGGGTCCCCGGATAATTAAAATTTTCATCTTTAAACCCAAACGCTACGATAGTTTCCATCTGAATGTTACTTAAGCATTGCTATCTTTGCAGAAGTTATTTCTCCTTAGAAAAAAAGAAAGAAAACTCCGCTGCTTCCCCAGTGAGCTAATTATCAGTCTTACGGTGGGGTTTGTTTGCTGAGGCTGTTGCCCATGGGAGGCTTAACGTGACGGAGTCTGGCTGCTCTTTCTAATGGCGAGAGGGAGGGGAGGATAGGGCGGTCGGCATGGTGCGGTCCTGTTGCTCCACGTGCAGATTTTTTCCTTTCAGGTTAATTATCCTTTTAGCTTTTATGCATGTGTGGCAGTGTGAGGTCAGGCATTAATATTTGAATGCAAGTGGGAGGTGGTTTTCTTCCGACAAGGGCCTTCGGAGACCTGTCTGACCCAGTTGCCACAGAGTTGTTCACACATGATGGCTTACACCGACCCGCAGGCTCAGACAAAAGCATGCATCTGGAGTCACATCTGTGACTGGAATGGCTGTGATGTGACAAGCTTCCTGCTTTACAGCCAGAACCTTTCACTGCTCATTAGCGTAAAGAGCAATTAAAGAAGAGGAGAGGCTAGAAAAGCAAAGATGCTTACTTGAACTTTGCTGAAATGTTGAAAAAACGGTTTCATGAAAGTTTAAATTGGTTTATGTTTTCCTGGTAATTAAGACTTATTTTAGATAATATATCTTGAATTAAGTTAAGATTTCTTACTCCATAAGAGATTAGGTTTTTTTTTCTTACTGAGTTGTGTAAGGAAGGAAGGAAGCAAGCTTGTAAGGAAGCTCGGAAATTTGTTAGGAAGGGAGTTTGTTAGAAAGGGAGTTTGTTAGGAAGGAAGGAAAGAAGCTTGGAAGGAAGGAAAGAAGCTTGGAAGGAAGGAAGTAAATCCGGAAGGAAGTTCGCTTGGAAGGAAGGAGGGAAGTTCGGAAGGAAGGACATTTTCTGAAAAATATTTTTCTAATGTTTTATACAATTTTGCTTCTCAAGTACATTTATCTTGTTTAAGGCCATTCATTATTTATTATTGGAAAACAACACAAACACAAAGTTGAGGTTTAAGAGGCTTTTTCCCCAGTGTAATTTCTGTATGTATGTTTACTTGATGCAGTATATATTTGTGAGTTCATTCAAAGTGAATATAGAAAAGTACTGCAGTTCTTTTTATTAATCTGTTTGGATTTATTTTAATTATATGCATGTCAATCATATCTATACCATGCTGTCAATCAAAGCTAATTCGACTGCCTATTTGCAGAGGACTCGACCAAGAGCTGAATATTAATGCACAGGATTTTACTTTATAATCGGTCTTGTTTTTGTTCCTTACAAAACAAGGTCATTATTTGGGCCCCTGATGCATGAGATTTTCCTGTATGAGGGTAAGACACGGTCTCTCTCAATACGTCTTATACCTGAGAGGCTACATGCATTCGCCTCATTGTTATTCTTTTCTCAGAGCCAGCGTCTGAGTCTTTAGGGCTGTAAGATTCATTCTTTTATCAGCAGAACAGTCACTCAGTCTGCACAAAACTAAGAGACTGAACAGTGTTTTATTTTTGCAGAGTCTATTTTGTTCTGAAATTCACAGTCTCTTGCAAATGTCATGTGACTGAAAAAATGTGGGGTGGATAAACGGTTACTAAAAATAGTAATTACTATCTTCCTCTCTCTTTTTTTTTTTAATTTTAAACTAATGGGGAGGTTAGATGATTGACATTTTTTTTCTGAAAGACCTGTCAATCAGATAATCAAATTACTGTAAATATTATATTAGCAGTTTATTTTCTATTCATTTTCTATGAGGTTTGAATCTTTTGCAACCCTGTTATTGTGCTAACATGTATACATGCGGATTAAATCCATTAATGATTTGATTTATTCTAGCAATATACATTAACTAAACAAATGTATATGTATATAAAGTGAAACAAATTAAATATATATTTGAAAAATGTATGCCAGAATTTGTGACAGAGTTGCAAGTAACAAGGTTGCAGATTTATCCTAAATTAAGTTGTAATTCAGTAGGGGCTAGTGAGTTTTAGACAAAATATTGTTAGTATAAAATATTAGATATTTTTTAATAATAACTTGAGTAACAGGGGTGAGCATCAACACTACAATTTATGTAAAAAGTGAAACATTTGATTTGTTCAAAACAAGCCCATTAAGTTAATTTTATAACACATTTGTGAAATGTAATATTTTTAAAAATTCCTGGGACAGCAAATTGTATTTGTTTGTGTATTGAAAATACCATTTACCTTTTCAAAGAAGTCACTGTTTACCTATTACTTGAACACCTAGTTGTTGTTTTTTTTTTTTTAAAACCTCTGTGCCAAATGACCACTTGCAGACTGGATGATTGGAGATGTCTACAAAGGATCATGTATAATTGCATAGAAGGATCTGGGGCAGGAGAGACCACACAAATAGGGATTTTTTTTTTTCTTATTGGTCCCTGTGCGCCTCCGTTTCAGAAACACCCCACCAGGCTTTCACTAGTTCTGTCTATTCTATAGATTTTCCATCTCTGGCTAGAATTTTTTTTTTTCCCTCCATCAGTTCAGTGTGCTAAAAAAATGTTTAAATGTTGACTCAATCCTGACCTACGGTATTTGAAAATAGCATTGCCTGAACAAGCTCCCACTCAGTCAGACGGTTTACACTGCAACACAACATAATACACAGTCAGGACGGACAGATATCGATGCAGCGTAGTCCAAAGGCCACTAAAAACCTAATATGAAGCGCTCAATATAAAAAATCTATTTTCTCAACAAAATGTGGTTTTGCCTTTTGTGCAAGATAAATGTGCATTTCACACCCAGTATAGAGCCGTATGATTTGAAATAATTATATACTGAAGAATCAATCCACCGCCTGTGGTGTTTTAAAGCCCTGCGGTGATAGTCTTTCTGACAGGGAGCTGCTAAATCCCTCTGTGACTGATATAACAGAACAGCAGTCCTAATACTGAGCCATATCTTCTTTTCCCTTTGACAGAGTCCACGGTATTCTTACCTCAGGCCAGCTTTGCAGTGGAAGAAGATATCGGAGAACTACTGATCCCGGTGCACAGGAGTGGAGATGTCAGTGAGGAACTAATGGTGGTCTGTCACACCCAGCAAGGTGCAATACACAGCATGTACAACCTTATATATGCTGTCATTTTTATACAGACAGTCTTTATATATAACAGAATGGCAGATTGTTGTTAGAATTTCTCCTAACAACTTTTTTGCACAAAAACTCGAGCTTAATTGTGTTTATAAAAAACAAAAACAAATTTAATATTATACAAATGTGCAAATTGTATGTACAAATGCTCATTTTACTGTTTTTTTTTTTTTTTTTTTTTTTTACTGACTCATTTTTATTTTCATGTAATGCTTTTTGTTAGTGGTGGAAATGCAGGGAGTTTGTGAAACTGCTGTAGACCTCCAGTGCTAAATTAAACAAAAATGTATTATAAATTAATTGATCAAAATAGCCTCTTCAAGCTTTTGTCATAAAAAATTTAAATGAAATAGACTGTAAAATTAAACATAATATTTTATATTAATTTGTTTAAGATCTTGATGTTTAGAAATTCATTCCATTTGTTGAATGCTTGGTAATATTAAAAATCTCAGGTAAGATGGATGAATGGATGGATGGAGAGTCTTCTGAATTTATGCAATAGCTTTTTGTGAGAAACAGACTAAATATTAGTTATTGTTCAGCACAATTTTCAGAAAGCTTCCTGTCCACAGAAGCTTGTCTATAGACTTTTCTTACGTGTTGAAATGGTTTTGTCAGTGTCACTCATTCTAACATTCATTTTTGTGTCCCATTTAAAAAAAAAAAAAAAAAAATATTTATTTTAAATGGGTCTGTGCCAATAGCCTCGTGGGCAGCACACTAATATATAGCAAAGTCATGCTTTTCAGATCCTGACCCCTCTCTCTCTCTATCTCTCTCTCTCTATCTCTCTATCTCTCTCTATCTCTCAATCTCTCATTGTCATTTTTGGATAAACGATCCCTTTAAAGATAATTTCTTGCAACATTTCCACAGATCCGTCTTCCAAATCCTTTTAAAGCATCTGTAAACACTTTATGTGCATTTGAATGAATTCCCTGCATGTGTCCTTTCTGTGCCTGCTGCAGGCTCTGCCACAGGAACCGTCCCCACTTCTGTTCTGTCCTACTCTGACTACATCTCTCGTCCAGAGGAGCAGGCCAGCATTCTGCGCTTTGATAAGGACGAGACAGAGAAGCACTGTCGTGTGGTGATCATTGATGACTCACTGTATGAAGATGAGGAAAGCTTCAACGTAACCCTCAGTATGACTGTGGGAGGCCGTCTGGGGCCAGAATACCCCACTGCGCATATCCGCATACTGCCGGACCAGGACGATGGTAAGTACTTGTTTGATTTTGTATGATTTAAAGTAAAGGAACAGGAAATTTTCTTTTCAGTAAATAAGTTGGAACTGTGGCTTAGTGGTCAGCACATGTGCTCTTGGATTTGTGGTGCTCGTGTGAGAAATTGGAGTTTGAGTCTGGCTCGTGTCATTTCCTGTTCCATTTTTATCAAAAAAACTGTGAAAAGAACCAAATAAAAAATACATTAATATTTTCTTAAAAAAAACAAATAAAAATGAGGCAGACTTACAATACAGTCTGTGAACCATACAAATTATAGCTATTCACTGTCCATATCATGCTCAGACAGATATGTTTTTGTTAGTTCAACACGCAGTGATATTTAAGGAGCAATTTATCTTTCTCCAAAGCCTTGTATAGCGACAGAATTTTTGTGTGTCTCATGCGCACACGGCAGCCAGCGGATGAACCCAGAATAGACACAATGCACATGTAAATGGGCAATGCTGAAGTTTGCACAGGAGTCTCTTTCTCTCCAGCGTTATGAGGCCTGAAATCACAGATAAAGTTGAGTTATTCTAAAGCCTTCTTTCCTCAAAGCAAGAGAATTAATTATTTTTTGGTGGAAAGCGAACGGATTTTTGTCCTTTTATCTCTGTTTTGCTGTTATTATGGCACCTCTCAAAAGTTTGCTGAGGAAAATAAGAGCCCCTAGCTTAGCCCACCTCGGACAGAAAGCGTGAAATTGCACTCAGGAGAGAGCTGGAAGGGATAGAGTTCATCCTTTGGCTCACTATGACTAGGAAACTATACATTAACATACGTGGCTATACCGCTGTGTGTCTGAATCCCTGTGCTGCTCGACGCTGAACGTGGATTAGTGGTAATTCCCATGTGACACGAAGGTGAAAGCTTTCATCGAGTTAAGTTCAGCTGAGCGTGCTGCATTCGGTATATATGACAAATAGTGTTTATTAAAGCGTAAATAGTGTGCGTGTGTGTGTGTGTGTGTGTGCGTTTAAGAAAGGGACCGTGTAATTAGAGGATGTTTTTCACGCTTTGTTTTGGCACGTCTTTCTGACTCTTTATCTTCCTTTTAAAACCTCCCTTTCTCGCACACAAACAGTATACCTCAGGCTACTGAAGTTTTTTCTGGGGCAATCTTCTTGTCTGTGGTACAATATCCTAAGGGTATTAGATCGTATCTGCCTCTATCTGAGGCTGTTATCAGTAAATCTGGCCTAAAACCACCAAAACATCAATCAGCAGCATGCAATAGCAAAGCACTCTTTGAATTCAGGGGTAGAGCTGCAAATTGGTATATAGTTTCATCCTTTTGTGATTTATTTATGCTTAACATAGAGGTTACAAGGCAAGTATAACTAGTATAAGGTAAGTGTAACTGTTATAAATTCTTTAATTATTCCAGAATATGAGCTGTGAAAGATACAGTTCTGTGTACAGTATGCCTGTTTATATCTTGATTTCTCAAGATGAGAGCTCAAAACCAAGCGAGCAACTTACTGTATACCACATTTAAAGGAATCATAAGCTTATTACAGCATCAAAAGGTAGGAAGCAACATTATTCTGCCCTCTAAAATACCTAATTTGTCCAAATTTTAAAACAGTGTCACACATATGATTCTTTGCATTGCAAACAAACTCAGCTCAGCTGAGTTCATTTATATACTCTATATTTCATTCTGTAATAAAGTATCAATAAAAATATTTTAATGACTATTAAAATGGTAAAATGTCTGTTTTACCTTGTACAGATAATAGTTTTTCCACAATGATGCATTACATTGGTCAAATGCGACAGTAAAGACATTTATAATGTGATAAAATATTTAGATTTCAAATAAATGCAGTTCTTTTGAGCTTTAAATTCATTGAAGAATTCTGGAAACAAAACACATAAGCAGCTTCACTCTTTTCAACATTGATGATGATAAATGTTTCTTGAGCACCAAATCGGCAAATTAGAATGAATTCTGAAGTATCATGTGACACTGAAGACTGGAGCAAAGTTTTGCCATCACAGGAATAAATGACATTTTAACATGTTAAAATAGACAACATTTCTTTGAAATTGTCATTTTTTTTCACAATATAAATGTTTAAATGTCTTTTTGATCAAATAAATGCATCATGGTCATTTCAAATTAATTCACTGTTTTATCTTGTTTAAGAAATGCGACATTTATGCGTGAGATGCTAAAAGACATGCCACAATGACCGTGTGTGTGTGTGTGTGTGTGTGTGTGTGTGTGTGTACTTGTTTTGGCTATACTTGTGAGGGCCAAATGTCTTCACTTATGTTGTGAAATACTTTGACAACCCACTAATGAGGACATTTTGACTCGTCCTCACAAGTTAAAAAGGCTTATAAATCAGCCAAATGATGTTTTCATTTAAGCACAGTGATGGTCACATGTTTCTGTGATGGTTAGGTTCAGAAGTAGGGATTGGGTTCGGTGATAGAAAATATCATTGACCTGATATAAAATCAGTTGGAAGTCTGTGCAATGTCCTCACTAAGATAGCAAACGTGTGCGTGTGTGTAGAGTTGTTTTTCTACCTTCTTTCTACTTGAAGTGCTGACTGTGAATAGTAATAATGAAATTCTGTATGAAATACTACATACCTCCTAAATTGGTATCATCTTGTTCTCCTCAGTTTCTCTATTTCTCTCGTGAAAACACATTCGCACATACCTATGCATGAATTATTGATCTGGTGGCCCTAGTTGGGCTGCTCAAGTAGGTTGTGTATCATTTCTGCGTTTTTATTTTTCTGTTCATCATGGCTTCAGAACAGAACAAAGAGTCTGTGAAATTTAGGCTATTCGCAGTGTCATTTAGATTTATGTGGAGTGGTTAACTGCAGATGGAGAGATAAACATCACTCCAGCAGAGTAAAGCAGAACACCTTCCCCCAAATGACCAGACAGCATGAGGAAATAGACTGTGTGTGTGTGTGTGTGTGTGTGGCAGGAGTTTGCAGGTAAACAGACAAAGGTTGACTCCCTCAGGCGATGCAGGAATGATTTTATCTCCAAATGCTGGAGAGAACATCTCAACGAGCAAGGAAAGAAGGTCAAAACTACAGCTGAAAATTCAGTCCAAAACTCAATTACTTTCTCTCAATTGTATGTGTGCTAAACCTGAGGACTAGTTTGAAGCTGCCTCTGAATGAGGTAAATAGGGAAGGAACTAAATCTTGTGAATAAACAAACTTTTTTTTCTTAGTTGAGTAACAGTATTTTAGCTGTTTTTAAAATAGTGTCGCTTTTTCTTGAAGTCACTGAGTCGGGTGGACTGAGTTAAGAAGTTCCTCTTCGTACTGCTATCTCTCTCTGAGAGCTAATGAACAGCATCAAAACAAACAAGGTCTGGATGCCGAGCTCAGTGTTGTTTGGCTGGCAGCGACTGAGCACACTGCAGATTAAAACTGAAGAGATGTTCTGCTGCAGAGATAAAGAATACAGCATCTACTGGAAATAGTCGAACATAGCCAGACTGCAGACTATTTTGGCTGCTTATACTGTAAATCAAGTGGTCTCTCTCTGTTTATGTAAAATGACCAATCCTAGATTACTGAAATTGATACTGAACAATATACTTGCACAGGGAAATGAATTCAAATGTGGTCGGCGGCCTTTTTTAAAGGTTATCCAGAAAACACTATAAAACAGCAGAACATCTGTGTAGAAATTAATACTTTTATTCAGCAAGAATGCATTAACTTTCGATTAAGCTTTCTATACATAAAATAATCCTGAATGATTTCTGAAGGATCATGTGACTCTGAAGACTGGAGTAATGATGCTGAAAATTCAGCTTTGCCATCACAAGAATATTAAAATGGAAAACAGTTGTAAATTATAATAATATTTAACAACTTGATAATTTAATTTAATTTAATGATATTGGTTTTACTTGTATTTTTTTATCAAATAAATTCAGCCTTGGTAAGAATAACCAATTTCATCTGCTAATTTCCATATGCTTTTTGTCCCTAGAAATGGGTTATTCACTACTGTAAACCCGCCTGACTGGCTGATGTTTTCCGGGCACAGTGAACAAACAATATCATATAATATCATCAAGATGAATGTGAATACTGTTGTATAGCTCTCTCAATATAAAAATAGTAAATGTATATAACATAATGCTCTAAAATGCATAGTATTGCACACAGAAGTTCAGGGTCTGTAAGATTACTTTAATGTTAATTAACTCTTATGCTGACAAAGGCTGCATTTATTTAATCAAAAATGGTAATATTGTGAAGTATTATAACAATTCAATATAATTGTTTTTTGAATTGAATATATTTTAAAATGTAATTTATTTTAGTGACGTGAAGCTGAATTTTCAGCATCATTACTCCAGTCTTCAGTGTCACATGATCCTTCAGAAATCTATCTACTATGCTGATTTGCTGCTCAAGAAACATTTCTTATCAATGTTGAAAACAGTTGTGCTGCTCAATATTTTGTGTGGAACATGCATCAGACGGTCAGTGAATGGACTGTGAGGGGTCTGTTCGTGTTCCGCCTGAAGCGGAGACCATTCAAGAACCAGTGATTAGTGCTTGACATGATACTTTCTGCTCAACATTGTTTGTATCACAGTGTAGCCCTGGGTGGAGATGGAGAATATGAGAAAATATGGTGTACTTTTTGAAGGAAGTATATCTATAGAGACACCTGTCTGTAGTTTGAAATTAATGCTCGACAGCGTGCGCATCTGTCTGGCAGATGTTCATAGTCGGAGAACGGCAAATGTTTATGTCTCGAGAAACTCAAATATTAGCACACAACACGGCATGCACTGACTGTCAATGAGCATTACATTCACATTACATACACTAAATCACCCCCTCATGGATGAAGATGCACCCCAAACCATGTAGATCAACAAGAACTGCCGCACGCTGAGCTGAAATGGTATTCTCAGTCAGCAGTATCAGCAGCATCAGAGAGCCGTCTGAAGAAATGCTTTGTGCTGTTTCCTTTTCTGTCATTTATTGTGTGGAATGTACACACAGGTATTATTGCTCACATAAATCTGTCAGTACTAAATCAGAGCTGTTGAAGCCTCGGGGTGTAAAGACTGCCTCTGCATTAGTAAACCACCTGTGTAGTTCCAGACTAAATCAATACTTACTTTAATGCTCACATGTGGATAGTGGACCAGTGCTCACCTGCTGTTATTTGTTATAGTAGTTTATGTTGGTTAATTTATTCTTTTTAAAGGTTTTGAAAATGTTCCATGGCTGTATAATAGTTTACATCAAGCTAACGTTCTATCTACCGTTCTCTATGTCGTTCTGTCATCGTTCCCTGTTCTGTCATTCTCTGTCGTTCTATCGTTTGTTCTAAAGTTCGTTCTGTTATGTCGTTCTCTGTTCTTTCGTTCCATCTGTTGTTCTCTGTTCTGTGGTTCTCTATCGTTCTCTTCTGTCATTCTCTATCGTTCTCTGTTCTGTCATTCTATCTGTTGTTCTCTGTTCTGTCGTCTGTTCTCTATCGTTCTCTCTTCGATCTATCGTTCAGTTTTGTCGTTCAGTCAGATTCTCTATCATTCTCTGTTCTTTTGTGCTGTCGTTCTATCTGTCGTTTGTTCTGTCGTTCTCAATCATTCTGTCATTCTCTATCGTTCTCTGTTCTGTCGTTGTCTGTTCTCTACGTTCTCTGTTCTCTATCGTTCTGTTCTGCTGTTCTCTGTTCTGCCATTCTGGCTTTCTTTGTTCTGGCGTTCTATCGTTTTGTCGTTCTCTATCGTTCTGTTCTGCCGTTGTCTGTTCTCTATCGTTCTCTATCGTTCTCTGTTCTGTTGTTCTGTCTATTGTTTGTTCTGTCGTTCTATCTATCGTTCTGTCATTCTGTTCTATCTATCGTTCTGTCGTTCTCTGTTCTGTCGTTCTATTGTCGTTCTCGGTTCTGTCGTTATCCGTTGTCGTTCTCTGTTCTGTCATTCTGCTCTGTTGTTCTGTTCTGTCGTTCTCTGTTCTGCCTTTGTCATTCTGTCGTTCTCTGTCTTTCATACTGTTCTGTCGTTCTCTGTTCTGTCTTGCCGTTCTCTGTTCTGTCGTTCTCTATTCTGTTGTTCTGTTCTGTCATTCTCTATCCTTCTCTGTTCTGTCGTTCTATTTTTCCTGTCGTTCTCTGTTCTGCCGTTCTCTGTCGTTCTGTTCTGTTGTTCTCTGTCGTTCTGTTCTGTCGTTCTCTATCGTTCTGTTCTGTCGTTCTCTGTTCTGTTCAGTTATCTTCAACTCAGTTGATTCTCATGGCTTTGCTTAAGCTGTATATGCGTGAACAACAAAATCATGGTCTGCTCCAATAGCAAAACCAGTAACAAACGATAGTGCACTCCAATAGTGAACTTAAAAAGGTAAATTCTCAAAAGATCCGAAACTTCGTCAACTCCAAAGCATCCAAAAAAAAAAACTCCTTCATTAGAAGTTAAACAAATGCTTCCATGGGTTCCAAACAATTCGATGTATTCAATTCAGTGTAAACAGTTGCAAAGTTCTTTACTATTGTAATGGCGGACCACTCTTAGCTGGGACGTATTGCTTAGCTTCTTTGACAAGCTATCCAACTCATAGAAACTTAAATTGTGCCTTTTTTGAAGTGGATGAGATGGGTCCTAGCCGATGGATGAACAGGGCAGCTGACAGGTTAGTAGTTTGGTAGTAGCGGACAAAGCATGGACTCCAGTAATCCAACAAATGATTGGTAAGTAGTTGAACAGGGCCGTGGTTAAAGAAGGCACTACTTAATATCAAAAATAATGTCCAAATAGTGTTCAACAGCGATTCAATTAATTCAATATAGATTCTTTAGCGATTCAAATAGCGATTTAAAGAACTGTATGCTTAATACGTTCCAACAACTTCCTATGTTCCTTTGAGAAAGGTGAGAGGTTGCCATCTTTATCTTCAAACATTCTCACTGACTGTCAAAATAAAAGTCCCTACAAGTAAAGGACCCTAATCTTACAAAACGTACCCATGCTCCAATGCCAAAATCATTTTAATTAACCTAGTATCAAAATGGCTCCTACAAACATAACATAAATCCAACGTGGAACATAGAACAGAGTCTTTACATGGCTTGGCAAAACAAGGTCTTCACATCACAGTGCTTGGCAAAAACAACAACTCTCACCAATGTGGTTACAGGGACAATAATCCAGAATTTCACAATCCTCGACAATGAACGAGGCAAACATGAGGGTTTAAGTAACCCTGTGAACCAATAAAAACAAGACATGAAACGGGAATCGCTTGACAAGGAGCACATGGCAGGATCACATGACAGACAAGGGAATCACATGACATGACAGGAGCGCATGACAAAACAAACATGAAACATGAACATTTTTGCTAAACTGTAATTTAATCAGAGCAGTATGTCTCTAGCAAAAAAACATTTTCAGTATGTTATCATTGTTTTGCATGAACTGAAATATTTCTGATTCATGTTTTGTTAGATAGTGAGAGAATCAGTTTAATACTTAAAATTAAAAATACACATTGCGTGTTACGGATTTTTGAGATTGTTTTGGTAATAGTCTTTTGAATTATATTGAGCTATTTTTTTTTCTCTCATCTCTTAAAAAAAGCCTTTTAGATACTGTTTTTATCCCCACAACAAACATTATATTTTGCATTATAGAAATAACAGTTCGCATTGATTTCAGTCCATGGTTCACCTGTGATTTTTAGTATGGTTTCACTACAATTGAGTTCAGCAATGACTAAAATGCAAGAATGCCATAAAGAAGATTGTACATGTCAAAAACACTTTTGATGTCTCTTTTCAGAATAATTTCCATGTTAACAGTAATTTCTAATCTTATTTCTTCCTTGAAGTTTAAAAATAGCTTCAGCTTTTGAGAGATAAAACTAAGTACAGCACAAATCTCAATGCTTCCCACCTCCTTTTTATACTTGGTTTTCTCAAAGATGTTTCACAAAGCTGTCAAAACTACATAAACCCATCTGCACTCCATGCTACCGACAGACACACTAGCGAGTTCAAACATGAATTCCACAATCTGAGAACACAGACTTTTTTTTTATCCATCACCTGAAGCTTTAAAAAGCGCTGACAGACTCGTGCCTGAGAGCAGGCTTCCGGAAATAGACATGACGTGCTGAGGTTTTGATTGAACAGGACATCTTGGGGTAGACAGCCACTAATATTTGCCAAATACAATGATGGTTTTGTAAGAACACAAGCTATTTTTCATAATTGGAATATGGATCTAACGGTGAAGATGAAAATGTGTCCATCTAATCGAAATTGTTTGTTTGGACACCTGGATATGGATTATCCCCATGTGCCTCCATCCATACGGATTTGATAATTAGCAGATTTGTCTAATTGCATTTTCTTCATAAAATTGAATCTTGTGACGCAAATGTCGTCACTCATCTGCTTCGTGCATGAATCATACCTCATTAGCCCTACTGAGTATAACGGCGCTCTGATGATTCAGCACAGTTCATATATGCCATGATAAGTCCTGAAATGGGTTTTCTTGAAGCTTCTGCCTGTGTATCAAAATATGATGCAGTGGGAGATTTTACCCTGAGGGGCTTTAACCTTCAGCTTCACCCTTCATCTCTTGCGGCTCTGAATATTTCAACACGCTAATTCTTTTTTAATGCTTCCCCTCATTTTCAAGAATTGAATCATTTTAAAACATCTTAACCATGAATGCTGTTCTTTCTTTTTATTATTTTTATTACAACCTTTGTGTTTAAAAAAATGTAATAGGCATGATTTTCGATCGGCAAATGATAAAAATGTTTTTAAAAAGGGAAAATCACATAGCTGCAACCAACTGAATAGAAAAACATTTGGAAATGCATTACTTTAGCATCTTTTGCATAGGCAATTTCAAGAAAATGTCAAATATATAAACATAAAATAATCATATTGTGAGTGTTTTAAATTAACCATTGACATAGAGATGTTTAGGTCCTTTATTAAGGAAAATGAGCCAGAACTCACGTCACTGCTGTTTTAGCATTATATATATATATATATACAATTATTGTGGTTATTAATATTTTGAATTGGCTTTTCGGGCAAAACTTTACAATAAGTTCCATTTGCATATCTTTGTAACTGTTCATTATAAATTCAGGTTCATTAAATAATATTAACAGATACCATTTTTGCTTTTGGTAATGTATTAGTATGTGTAGAAAATTTAAGTGAGATTAATGAAAAAGTAAGTGTTTTTCATTGATAATTTGTTAAATTGACCTTTCGCGAACAGTTTGATTGACAGGCGATCTAACCAATGATAACGCCGAATCCGCCATCTTTTCCGACAAAGCCGTCAGGGAGTAGCCTATAGTAGATTAACGCTGGTTAACTTTAAATATTGTGCGTACTCGCGTCTTTTCGTGGTTGAAACAACATTCCCTCTGATGTATGTTCATGTTTATTTCATGCTATAAATGAACTAGTATGAAGAGATGATCGGTTCACAAGCCATTTGAAGAATCTGTCAAGACACAAGGAGCCACTGTACGGTATTAAGTGATTAAACTGCTTTAAAAAATTACAATATTTTAAATATGAAACTGTTTCATACGTTGTCAATGTCCTCTTTTCTCCGCGATGTATTTTTCACTGCGGGAGAACAGGATGTGTGGTGAGAGAGCATGGCTTGTCGGGTATAGCAACAGGGGGCGGGTTTTGCGAAGGGTCAATTATGTAGTTAAAAAAGGTTATGGGAAATGAAAAGTTTGTTTTTTCTTTTTATAATTATATTTTGCTTTTATTCCAGCTTTATTTCAATTTTTTGGTAGCACTTTACAATAAGGTTAATTAGTTAACATATCTTAACTACATTAGTTAACATGAACTAATAATGAACTGTGCTTATACAGTATTTATTAATCTTTGTTAATGTTAATTTCAACATTTACTATTGCACTATAAAAATCTTGTTAACATTAGTTAATGCACTGAACTAACATGAACAAACAATGAACTAAGATTAGTAAATTCAGTAACAAATGGTAAGTTCATGTTATTTAATACATTATTTAATGTTTAACTAATGAACCTTATTGTAAAGGTACTGGGGTTTTTTTATCGTTTCAGTTAGAAATTACTATATATGAATGATTAATATATTAAGTCATATAACAGTATTGGAAAATTTGAAAAGTGATGCCTCCTGTCACTCACTAAGCACAGCGGCAGGCCGCAAGTCTCTCATTTGGTCCGATTGAAGGGTTTTTGTTATGAAATAAAGTTTAGCACATTTGTCAGCTAAATATTCATTCAGTGTTTCCCACTGTTAATGCTTTTTCGCTGTTCGATTTGCACACTATACATGGGTTGATTAATTTTGCGCTCTCAGAGTGCACCAGATTGATGAATCTTACCTAAAAGATAACCACCTTGCAACATTCTGAGAATGTTATTTTTTGGTTGCGAATAGAACACCTAAAAAGAACGTTCCCAGAACGTTATTACTTGATTCTCAAAAAACAAAACAAACAGGAACCAAATACTAACGTTAGGGGAATGTTCTATTTTGCTGGCACCCATCTAACAAATTTTGGTTCCCGGAATGTTCCTCTGTTTCCTTTACAGAAATAGAACGGTAGAATGTTAGTTTTTGGTTTGTTGAACGTTATTCTAACATTCTGCTAATGTTAATCTAACATTTTAACATTCCCATAATGTTATGCTAACATTACTAAAACTTTATTCTAATATTTTACTAACGTTCCCCTAACATCATTATTGATATATATATATATATATATATATATATATATATATATTATATATATATATATATATATATATATATATATATATTTATTTAAATATTATATATATATATATATATATATATATATATATATATATATATATATATATAAATATTATGTATAAAAATACAAGCCAAAAAAGCTGAAGTCTATTGCAGATATAGATATCCATATGTGCGTATAACTGTGGACACAGAGTCAACTTGGTCTCAATTGTTGGCAGATGGAGATGCTATTGAGGAATCTGTGTATATTGTATTAAATCTATGGCGGTGTGTGTCAATAGCATCTGCTCTAACCACCAGGCCCCGGCTAAAAAATAAAAGCGTTTTGGTTTGTTAATATTTGCAGATAAACAAAAACTTAGTTCAGGGTATTTATACCTTGTTATACTCATGAACATGAATCCGTTCTAAACCCTGTCATTTGTGACCCGATCTTATGTTTGGAGTATGTTCTGAACAGAGAGGTTACAGGCAGGTTACAGGCATTTCTTTGTAAGTGGATTCCTGTAGATAATGCGAGATGACAGCTGTTGAATCCTCTCCTAGAGACCTCTGCTCTTAGACACCGCGGGTGAGAAAAACAGAAACCTCGATACAAGGTGTCAGTTTGTTGTCATGGAAACCGTCATCCACTGATCAGTCAGCAAACTGAGATGGGGTTTTAGCTGGTTCTAGCTATCCCACACCTTTTATTCCTTGGTAGGGGGTTGATTTACCATTCAGTACATGATTTATTTAAGGGCTTTTTCTCAAACTTACAAATAAGATGTTCTTGTATGCCACAGAAATAAAATGGAAGCGGGATGAGTTTGAGAGAGTTGATTCATAGTTTAATTTCAATAACTGCAATCAGCAGGGTTCCTGCAGTCATGGAATACATATCTAGAAATATATTTAAATGAAAAAAAAAATCTAATTTAAAAAGAAATCTTAAAGGTCATGGAAAATTCATTAAAATTTCTGTAATGAATAAAAGTTTAAAGTTATGTTCTGCTCTAAAATACTTTTAAATTGGTTTGATATTGCACTTGTGTAACTGTAAACATTAACAGTGAAACTTTTGAGCTTTATATTTAATTGGGTTTACAAGGCTTACATATTTTCATCCTTTGTATAAAAGAAAAATATTAAAGCTGTCCAATATCATAACTAAAGCGATGAAGAAAAAAAAAGTTCATATTTTAATAGCATTAAACATTAATAAATGTAAATTTAATAATAAAAGAAAATTATATAATATGTGTATATAAGTGTATAATTTATCAGGTTTGCATGTTTATTTAAAAAAAAAAAAAAAGAGGCCCAAATGGCTAAATTCTAGGCTTTTTTTTGTCTTGAACACAAATTATTGGTCAAGAAAATAGCTGAATTTAAGCAAATGCACTACTTCAAAAGCCATTGCTGTCTCAGAAAAACAACAATTTTTGCTAATTTCCTGATCAGTGATTTTTGCCTTGCCAGGAGTGTATATATTAATGTGGTATGCAAGTATAAATAGCAATAAAATACAATTAAGTAAAATAATAGCATTAAATAAATTTAATTAAACAAGTTTTGAATGCTTTTCAAATTTAAATTATGTAACTCATGGAAAAATCATGGAAATTCATTGTCTATGGAAATTTTCTGTTTATTCCCCACAGCTCCTGTTTTCTACTTCGGCAGTCAAGAGTATCACGTCGATGAGAGCGATGGCCATGTTGAAGTCCGTGTGTGGCGGACTGGGACGGATCTCTCTAATAAAGCTACAGTCACTTTGAGATCCCGCAAAACAGACCCCGTTTCTGCTGAAGGTGAGTGATGCCGTTGGATTTTCCCAGTTGTCCATCTTTTTTTCCCATCCTCAACCACCATTTTTTTTCTTTTCATACAGTATGCAGCAAAGTTAGCCGATCATAAGAGGTCATTTTCATATAAAAGCCTTAGTGCCAGATTTAATAAAAGTTTGCGCCATCGCAAACCCTCTTTTAGCATTAAACTACTATCAGGATTTAATTTGCGCAGCTCTTGATAGACTCACTGCGTTGGTCATTTTGGAAATGATCTGGCTGCATCCGTATTCTTCAATGTGCGCATTATCAGTAAATCTCCTGCAAAATTTTCCACTCCCATATGAACTTTGATGAGATTGCGGTCTCACACTAATTTACATTTAGTCATTTAGCAGAAGCTTTTATCCAAAGCGACTTACAACTGAGGAATACAAACAAGCGATTCTTCATGAATTGGCAAATAGGCACAGGAAGTGCTCACAATACAAGTTTCATACATTGCTCAGTACCATAAGTGAAAGTGAAAGTCGTGACGTATTGTCAAGTATAGGTGACCCATACTCGAAATTGGTGCTCTGCATTTAACCCATCTCAAGTGAGTAGTTAACACACACACACACACACAGTGAACACACACCCGGAGCAGTGGGCAGCTATTGCGACAGCGCCCGGGGAGCAATTAGGGGTTAGGTGTCTTGCTCAAGGGCACTTTAGTCATGGTATCAAAGGTGGAGAGAGTGCAGTTCATTCACAATCCCCACCTTCAATTCCTGCCGGCGTGGGAATCGAACCAGCAACCTTCACGTTACAAGCCCAACTCCCTCACCATTAGGCCACGACTACCCCATAAGCTAGAGTAGGAAGGGAAAAAGGGAAGGATAGGGTTTTTTTTTTTTTTTTTATGAGGGGATCAAGTGTTCATGGAAGAGATGAGTTTTCAGCTGTCTCTTGAATATTGCCTGGGATTCTGCGTTCCTGATGAAAGTAGGGAGATCATTCCACCAGCAGGGAGCAGTGAACGAGAATGTTCTGGAGAGTGATTTTGTGCCTCTCTGTGACGGTACCACATGCCTTCGTTCCTTTAGTGATCGCAGTCTTCTGGTGGGGACGTAGCGTTGTAGCAGTGTGTGGAGGTGGGAAGGTGCAGAGCCTGTGGTGGATCTGAAAGCAAGCATCAGCGCCTTGAACTTGATGCGAGCAGCAAGGGGTAGCCAGTGCAAAGACTAATTTGCACTAATTTGCCCTGTTTAGTAAATCTGGCCCTTAGAGGTAGTCTTTTTTTGGTTCAGTAAACCTGACTTATGTTAGAAATGTTTTTTTTTTTTAAGTAATCTTTAATTCTTTTCAAGTCTTGCATGTCAAGTTCCTGCCTTCCCAGCAAACTTATGAACTTCAAAATGCTGTGCAGGACAGATCAGGGTCTTTCATAAATGTCTTAGTCGTATTGGTTCTTTTGGCTTAGTCCTTGAGCAAGTGGCGTGTGGCATCAAAGATGTAGCTATGAGCTCAAAAAATATGTTCATCCAAGTCCTCTGTGCTCAGTCAACCCAAACTTAGCTGTAAGTTCTATACTGTACATTGATCCCTCAGAAAAAAAGAAGAGACAGCAGTCTCTCTGAGAGAGGATTAATCGAAAGTGAGAATCCTGTGCTTCTACCATTAAATCCTGTCTGACCTTTTTCTGACCTTAACCTTATTTCTGTGTGTTCATCCGCTAGCGGGAGTAGACTATGTGGGAATCAGCAGAAACGTGGACTTTGCACCGGGTGTGAGCATGCAGATGGTCCGAGTCACCATCCTGGATGACCTCGGCCAGCCTGTTCTGGAAGGAACAGAGAGATTTGAACTTATTCTCCAGATGCCATCCAATGGAATTCTGGGAGAACCAGCGAAAGTCACAATCTTTATCAACGATTCCATTTCAGACTGTGGGTATTTTTGAAGATTTTTCCTAACAAAATTATGACTGAGTCACACATATAAGGACTTTTCATGCTTGAAATGGTTAACCCTTATGGTCATTTTAAAACCTGGTTAAACCGAATCTTGGATTATGTTGTTTCACATTTTACACTGCTCATAATTTACCCCTACTTTAACAATTATTTCTGGATATTCATAAGTTGAGGCTTCACACTGTACACGTCCCTCTACCCAGGGTTAACAGTCGAGTTTAACCCTGGGTCAACATCATTACTTGCAGTGTCAGTTTTATTGAACAAGTGAAGCATGCAACCCGTTTACATAAAGTATAAAGTATCAAGTAGGTTCAAGTATCGCGCATTCCTCATATTATACATTGCTGACTGTACTACCAAGGTTTTCCTGAATGGACTATAAAGTTAAGAATAAAACTGTCCCTTCTTCACTCCTTTTTCCGTCGTCATTTGCCATTTTTCACAGAGACTATTGTTAATGCTACACATGGTGTTTCTATGACTGTCCTACACATGTGAATTTGAGGCATGTGATTGGGCATCTGTTGCTAAGCATCTTGCAGTAACATTCTAAAACCGCAGTGTTGCATATTTAGCACCGCTACGCCTGCTCTGGAGCAGAGTAAAGTGTGAAACGTTCCTCTACCCAGGGTTAACAGCCTGGTTTAACACAATAAGCACAGTGGGAAAAGGCCTATAATGTTTCATAGATTTGTCTGTCACCCAGAGAATGAATGACCTACTTAGTACTTGGTTTTTGTCCATGATTCAGAGGTAGATTTTGTATTAGAGCATCTGGATTGGTATGTTCTTTTTTTCAGTGCCAAAGGTACATTTTAAACAGGCTGTCATGACTGTAGAGGAGAGTGAAGGTCACATCACTGCAACAATACACCGCAGCGGAGACATCAGGCACAAGTCGACTGTACGTTGCTACACCCGGCAAGGCTCTGCACAGGTGGTGTCCGACTTTGATGAGAGACCCAACACTGACGTGTCCATCGTAACCTTCTTTCCTGGTAAATAATCTCTTGCATAAGCTGCAGTGTGGATTGGAGGGAAGTACAAACAAATGAACAAATCAGTGAACGGATGGATGGATGGATGGGACATCCAAGTATGGTAACCCATTCTCAGAATTTGTCCTCTGCATTTAACTCATCCAAGTTGGTGCACACACATTAGGAGTAGTGAGTAGTGAAGAGACACACACTGCAAACTGGACACGCACACCCGGAGCAGTGAGCAGCCATTTTGCTGTGGTGCTCAGGGAGCAATTGAGGGTTAGGTGCTTTGCTCAATGAACAAGAATTAAACGGTAAAAAAAAAATCATAGGCTTCACCTTTATTTTCCTAAATTCAAATAAAATATGCGATTGATGACCCTTTATGTAAGTTGGGATGTGTAATGGGGGTGAGGGGGTGTACAACTGAATAAACAAAAAAAATTGTGAACGAACAGTTAGATTAGTGAATTAAACAGTTAAACACGTTCTTCACTTTTCCACCGTTGGGCCGGACGGTTCTAAGAACAGTAAGGAATGACTGGCTATCATTTTCTCTGTAGTGCTATTCTCTGTTCGCGCTATTCCTTCATAGCGTGGCCGCTATTTACAAATCATATCGTCTGCAAACTCACAGTGGAAAATGAAACCCTATCCGCAGTTGAATGAATGAACAAACAATCAAGTGAGTGAATGAATGAATAAAAGCTGTAATACACAGGTAAAAATGACACATTTTACCTTTAATTGATATGTGCCATTCAAGTGAAAAACATTTATCATGATCTTACAAGACAATGTCAGTTCTAGAACAGTGAAAAAATTAAGCTGATTTCTTTGTTCAGACTTTGATCTCCATGTTTTGGTCCTTAGGTGAGGCTGACAAACCATGTGTGCTAAAACTTGTGGATGATTCGATTCATGAGGAAGAGGAGGAACTGAGGCTGGTTCTGGGGAGCGCCAATAGCGACTCGCCGTACGGAGCTTCCATAGGCATTCAGAACGAAATGCTCATAAAGATCAGTGACAACACTGACAGTAAGAGATACATTTTTCATCACCGCAGTTTTGATTTGAAATGGGCTTTAGATGAATATTAAATGTAAATACCTGACATTTCGGTTTAGATTTCTAGAATTTGGGTCAAACTTCAGTAAACTCTTACAGATTCTCTTTGGCTAAGAATCTTTTAATGAGCAAAAGTTTCTCAATTCTCATCTGTTTCCCCTAACCATTTATTTTCCACTGTCAGAGCCCATCATCAAGTTTGCCGAGACAAAGTTCAGTGTTAGTGAACCAAAAGAGTCAGGGAAGATGACGTTGGTGAAGATCCCCATCCGTAGGACAGGAGATGCTTCGAAAGTGTCCCTGGTGAGGGTGCACACAAAGGATGGCTCTGCCATATCCGGAGAAGACTACCATCCCATCTCCCTCGGTAAGGCTTCTAGAGGCCAGAACGGGTCATTTGCATTCTGAATATGCGGCATCTAATTATCCTTTGTAGATTGGCAGGTGGCTCCAAGCAGCTTCCACATGCATGCATTTCCTTCTACATCAGGTTATGTAGAGTTCAGGATGCAAATGACAAATGCAATCAGGTGTGGAACTGTTTAGGAGAAGAAATATCAGGATGTTGTTTATCTTTTAGTGTTTGCAATTAGATATTCTGTGTGCGCAGATGTTGAGTTTAAAGCGGGTGAGATCGAGCATGTAGTGGAGGTGGAGATTCTGTTTGATAGCTTAAGAGAGATGAGAGAGGCCTTCACTGTCCATCTGAAACCAGATGAGAACATGATTGCTGAAATCCAGGTGAGAAATTTTCATAATGTTACCTGTGGCACGTTCTTCACATTTGAAGATTAATACACAATTATTGTGAACTAAAAATCTGTCTCTTGTATTGACAGATGACTAAAGCCATAGTGTACATTGAGGAGAGCAACAGTATGGCTGACGTAACATTCCCTTCCCTGCCTCATGTTGTGTCACTGTTGCACTACGATGATGTCAGAAGAACCAAAGAAAATGCCCACCCACCTGCTGGATACCCCGTCGTCTGTGTCACGGTACGTTTGTCAGTCAGAAGGTCCTCAGAATATTTCCCACGTACTTGTGACCAACATCATTTATATATTAAGTTGCAATGCATTTTTTAAGCTAATTATGTGGTTGTTTTATCATGAAGTGCAAGTGAATGAAAAAGATTATAAGATTATAATGATTTTTCACATCTTAAGCTATAAAAATATGGTAGGCCTCACAGTTGTTGTGATTTTCCTTAAATTACAAGGACTTTGTGAAAGAGCACAAGAAACACAAGCAATGTTTAATCTTTTAAATCCTGTGTTGTTCCTTATGATAAATTATTAAACAGAAGTCGCTTGTGTGCAGAACCTTGTTGTGTCGATTTTTCCCTTACAGTAAAGGACTGCTACCACAGATGTGTACCATGGTATTCAATGAATGCCATACTCATGTATTATATTATATTATATTATATTTTACTGCGGGCAAATGATTAATCGCAATTTAATAAAAGTGTGTTTACATAAGATATTTGTGTGTACTGTGTATTTATTATGTATATATAAATACACACACACATGCATTTATGTAAATACAAAATATATTATATTTATATAGAAAAATTATATTATATTGTAATAATATAGCATAGTATAATATTATATAATACTGTTTAAAGGTTTGGGGTCAGTAAGATGTTTTTTAATAAGTAAAAGTCTCTTATGCTCATCAAGACTGCAATTATTTGATCAAAAATATTGCGAAAGTATTATGATTTTAGAAAAATTGTTTTCTATTCTAATATATTTTAAAATGTCATTTATTCCTGGAAATGTATTGATGTCAAAGGTGAATTTTCAGCAGCCATTACTCCAGTCTTTAGCCAGAGTAACATGATTCTTCGGAAAAAAATACTTTTTTTTTTCATAAAAAAAACATTTTTATATATACATTTCTTTAAAAAAAAAAATATCACACTACCCTCAAACTTTTGAACGGTAGTGTTTTCTATGTGGCTCTGTTATCATATTTTATTTCTTGTTCTTGTGTATTTCTCTGACTTATCTAGGCTTGCAACCCCAAATATCCTGACTATGACAAAACAGGCTCCATCTGTATAAGCGAACGCATCAACGACACACTGACACGTTATCGATGGCTCATCAGCGCCCCCAGTGGTCCGGATGGTGTCACCAGCCCCATGAGAGAGGCTGACTTTAATACCTTCTTTACGTCTTCTAAAATGATCACCCTAGACTCTATTTACTTCCAAGCGGGCTCTAGAGTTCAGTGTGCGGCCCGTGCCGTGAATTCTAATGGCGATGAGGGGCTGGAGCTGAGCAGCCCCATTGTGTCTATTAGCATGGAGGAAGGTGAGCCTGAAACCATCACATTAAGTGGGATCATATAAAAATGCTTTGCTTTGTATAGCGGCACCAAAGAACATTATGCTCTTCCTGAGCTGCTGGTTATAATATACCATTTGCAGTGTAGAATTAGACTGTCAGTAGGTGGTAATATGCTTGAAGTAATGTTTCATGTCTTTGATGTTCCTGGGCAGGGATGTGCCAGCCACGTAAATTGGGCACAGTAGGTGCTGAGCCCTTTTCTGCCAAACTACGTTATACAGGCCCTGAAGACTCTGAATATGCCAATCTCATCAAGCTTACTGTCACCATGCCCCACATAGACGGTGAGAGAATTATTTCCCTTCTAGCTGCCAGGTTGTTTGCTTAGTTCTGCCCTTCCGAAAGAAACACTTCTCATATATCCCCTTGGGGAAAAAATTGTATTCTTTTGGGATTTATGCGTTGTTTGCTGTCAAAACTAAATATTACAGCCCTCTTAAAAAGCTTAAATCAAAGTCTGAAAGATACATAAACATGAAGCGTCATGTCACAAATTTGCCTACAACGTTTTCCATCAAAATGATTTCTGGGATGAAAATAATAAAAGGGTGCAAAGTATTTTGATGTATTTTGGGAAAAAATGTCAAGTTATGTTTCACATCAGAAATGTAGGCCAAGCAAGACCAAATATGGATGCGTTAATATTACCTCTAACTCATCAAGAAGCTGCTTTTAACTGTACTTTCCCATAACTTTTCCTACAATTCCATGCATGCAAAATGAACAATTTAATGATTGTCACGTAAAACTTCTATCATCATTTACACACCCTAATGTTGTTCACAACACATTTGACTTTATTTTTTCTGTGAAACACAAAAAGGAACATTTTTGAAGATTGTCCAAGAATGAAAAGCTATAAAAGTTTCATTTATATTGTTTTTTGGATTGTCCAGTATAAAAAAACACTATAAAAGTAATCCATATGATTTGTAAGCCATATTTTTCAGCTTCTGAAACCATATGATATGATATGATCAAAATTTAAGACATTATTGTGTCTGCAGTAGCTCTCAAATCTCATTTGCTGTAATATGCAAGTATAGATAATGTCAGTAATGTCATAACTGGTGATAAAGTTTGAATTACATAGATTAAGAAAATAGTGCACAAGTTATATGAACTACTTTTATTGCCTTTTTTTTGTTTTGATGGCTAAAATATTATATAGAAAAGTGCAGCATGCACTTTCTTCAAAATATCTCCTTTTTGTGTTCAACATAAAAATGAGCAAATAATAAGACAATTGTCATTTTTGGGTGAACTATACCTTATTTTGTCATTTAAGGCTTCTAGGATTTTTATTTTTCAGATTCACATTTCAGTGATATAGCTGTATAACGTATTCTTTAATATCAAGGCAGTAAAATAAAAATGATTTTGGCTTAATTGTCATTTATTTTCTATGTACTCCAGGCATGCTCCCTGTGGTCTCCACTCGTGCACTGTCCAATTTTGAGCTGACTCTAAGCCCCGATGGCACTCGTGTGGGAAACCACAGGTGCTCCAATCTGTTGGACTTTAATGAGGTGTCCACACGGCATGGCTTCCTGACCAAGGCCACCCGGAATATAGAGAGTGTCGGTGAAACTCTGCCATATCAGTACAGCCCTGTCCTCAGAGGCCAGAGTACTCTACGCTTCTACAGGCACCTGAACCTGGAGGCCTGTCTGTGGGAGTTTGTGAGTTATTATGACATGTCTGAGCTGCTCGCAGACTGCGGGGGAACGATTGGAACAGATGGGCAGGTGAGACGATGTTGCAGCTTTCCTAATTCTCTGAATTCTAATGATTAGTGGTTCATAAATCGCAACTGTTCTTGTCCTAGAGCTAAAAAAACGTACTTAGGTTTGAGAAGACAATGGACATTCTGGTTACACCACTATAGTTTTAGCCAGAACTACAGGCCATAGCAAAACTCCATTAAGTTAAGTTCACTCTGTCAAAGTGCACAAAATTTGTCAAAATTACATGAGCCTGACATTTTCATTTCTGATCTGGGTCACTTTCATACAGTACCATTTAGAAGTTAGTCCGTAAGATTGTCTTCTTTTTTCAAGAATGCATTAAAGTGTCAGTGAATACATTTAGAATGCTACAAAAGATTTCCTTTTCAAATAAATGCGGTTCTTTTGAACTTTCTAATCATGAAAGAATCCAGAAAAAAATTATCAGTTTCCACACAAATGGAGCTTTTTTGTGAACCAAAACAGCATAGAAGGATTCCTGTATCATGTGAAAAATTATACTGAAAATTCAGCTTTGCCATCACAGGAATAAATCAAATTTTAAAAAACATATTGACATAGAAAACATTTATTTTAAATTGAAATAATATTTGACCGTATTAATGTTTACTGTGTTTTTATCTAATACAGTTGAGTTCGAAAGTTTGGTTGTTTGTTTTGTTTTGTGATTCTTCAGAAAAGTTCTCCATGTCCTGCAAATTCTTTGATTTTTCCAGCATTGTTTGCATACGTGACCCTGGACCACAAAACCAGTCATAAGGGACAATATTTGAAAATCTGGAATCTGAGGGTGCAAATAAATCTAAACATTGAGAAAATCGCCTTTAAAGTTGTCCAAATGAAGTTCTTAGCAATGCATATCCTCTCACAAAAACCAATTTTTGATATATTTATGGTAGGGAATTTACAAAATATCTTGATGGAACATGATCTTTACTTAACATCCTAATAATTGTTGGCATAAAAGAAAAAGCAATAATCTTGACCCACACAATGTATTATTGGCTATTGCTACAAATATACCTGTGCGACTTATGACTGTGTCCAGGGTCACATATTTGAACCCATTCCAGCAGTGACTATATGATTTTGAGGTCCATCTTTTCACGGTGAGGACACTAAGGCACTCCAACACAACTATTAAAAAAGCTGCAAACATTCACTGATGCTCCAGAAGGAAACACAATGCATTAAGAGTCGGGGATGAAAATGATAAATAGTGCTTTTTTGTCTTCTGGGAATATGTAGTCATGTCCTGTAGCTTCTGAAGGGCAGTACTAAATGAATGATATGATCTGTAAACAAAATAAACTTGCACATCATCTTCTTGTTCAAAAAAACTCTTAATGCATCGTGTTTCCTTCTGGAGCATCAGTGAATGTTTGCAGTTTTTGTAATAGTTGTGTTTGAGTCCCTCAGTGTCCTCCGTGTGAAAAGATGGACCTCAGAATCATACAGTCACTGCTGGAAAGGGTTCAAATATGCAAAAGATGCTGGAAAACCAAAGAATCTGCAGGACCTGGAGAATATTTCTGAAGAACATGGTCAGTTTGACTGTTCAGGACAAAAAAGGGACTCCAAAACAAAAAACTGTCATGAATCATCCAGGTAATGACAGTAATAAGAATCAAGGGTATGTAAACTTTTGAAAAAGGTCATTTTTATAAATTCAGCAAATTTTTGTTTTGTTCTGTGGACTTTATGTAAACATCTGTTATGTGAAACAGCTTATTCAGGACAGTGCTAAAGAAGAAAATAACCTGCAATTTTTATGATCCTTCTTATTTTTTAAAAAGATTAACATTTTTGCAGATTCTGCTGTAAACTTTCTAAATTCAGCCTTGGTGATCAAAAAACGTCTCAAAAAACATTACGGAATCTTACCATAATCTTTCCAACTTTTGAACGTTAGTGTATGTGGAAATAAATCTAATACAGTCATGCTGTGTGTTCTATCAGTATTCTCTCTTACGTTAAACAAATGATTGGATACTTGCCTTTAAAAAATTATCATACAGAAGGATGTTTTTTATATATATATATATCACCATTTCTGTGTGAAAATTTAACTTGTACTCCTATTCAACCAGTTGAAAGTGTCAATTAAATTATATAGTATAGTTCAAATATGTTTATATAAATAAGCTAATGCATAATTTTAAGACTGGAAGTCCAATGTCTTTATAATTTCATGTATTAACAAAACGTTACATCATATTAGAATGTATTAGGAAAGCTGTGTAATACAAAGTTTAGGAGCAAAATATGCCATATTTAAAAGGACTAATTTAAACACAAATTGAGAATTTAGCCCGTAATTTCCTTTAGTGGGTTCATTGTGCGTTTGGGTACCAGTCAACTGCTATTCTATAGAGAATAATAGCAGGAGATGGCATGTTTAAACAGAACACCCAGGTTAAATCAAATTGATTAACACTTCTCCATGAACACACGTCTCCATAGGTAGGTTTCTGCTTTTGGACTTTTCTTTGTTTTCATCTATTATTATGCACAGCATAAACCGACAGCCATAGCTCTCTTTGGGTATTATTTCTGCCACACTCCTCGTTGTTCTCAATAGAAGAGGAGACTGACTTTGCTGTAACCCGCTGAGCTTTTGTATTCTTTCATTTCATTTCAGAATTTGAGGTCTTGCTTCAATGGCTCCCCTTCGTAATCTGGTATCTAAATGTCTGAATGATCTATGTTATTACAAAAATAAGCCTTAAAATTGCGCCGTAAAACAAGATGTGAATTCAAAACACTTCATCTAAAGGACGTACTCTGATTCTACTGAGGATATTGAATGGAGCTGGTTGAATATAAAAAGCCTGGCTCCTCTTTCCCTCAGGATGGGAATTTGACAATGTTCTTGGGGATTTTTCTCGTCTTGATTAAACCCAGTCCAGCAGGTGTTCAGACCGGCCTCATTACCAAGGAGCACATTTTTATAGCCTGGTATTTTGATTATAATTGACTATGTAAATTAGCAAATGTTTCATTCAATCAAAACAGATTATGCTTTGAGACGGCTAATCTTTTCCTCTGACAAAATGTTTCCTGGCTTATTGATGAACTTTACTTTGTCTAACAGCCAGCGCTGATTAATAGCAACCTCTATTTTTCACATGTTTTACATTTTTTCAGCACCATTCTTCCTTGTCTGTCAGTAATGGCTCTTTTTAAAAAAATCTTATAGAGGACCAATTTTGTCCTTTTAGAAAGCCTTGATTTTGTTTTTGAGGTCTACTGGAATAGTCGTGCTGGGATGTATTTTTGTATATTTGTAGGCCAGCCCAGAAATTATCATCATCCTAGTTCCCTCGACATTGTAAATACAATTGGCAGAAGTCGAAAGCTAAACATATGCTATAAACGAACTACACCAATGTCACATGACCTCAATGACCTTATTTCAAGCATTTAACCAAAAGTCTTTTCAAAAAACCCATTGACCTCAGGACAATGGAAACGGAAATGCTAAAATGAGAGTTCGTTTCTGGATTTTCACCTACAAAAATACATCATCCCTGCACCACTCTATAGGTTTTATTGCTTAAGTGTTCAAAACATTTAGAGTTTTGAACATTTTTGCAGCTCCTTTCTTTCCAGTCTGTCAGTAATGCTCAGTTTAGTTCTCGTCTCTTTGAAGCCCCGCATTCTGAAAAGCGAAAAGTGCTTTGATTGGTCAGCTGGACCAGTGTGATGTGATTTGGTTAACAGCTTCAAGCATTTTTTGGAAATGTCACACCCCTTACCATCTAACCCCCATCTTTTATCTCATCTTACCATCTTTTTTTTTTTCCTATGGCTTGGTAATTATTTACATGCAGACTATTGGGATGTGTATGTTTAAGAAAACTAATGACCACAATCAAGGCATTTCAGGGAGTTCAGAAACGATGCTTACTGATATAGAGAAATTGGAGTGAGCTTTGTAACTTTACTGACCTTTTTCATCCTCAAACAGCAGCATTACATATACACACTAAAGAAATTTGAAAATTAAAAGATATTCATTTTCAGTATTATTTGAATGTGTTTTTAAAAGGTGCTCAACCTGGTGCAGTCGTACGTGACCCTGCGAGTTCCTCTCCACGTCTCATACGTGTTTCATTCCCCTGTGGGCGCAGGAGGCTGGCAGCACTTCGACCTGCATTCTGAGCTGCGGCTCACCTTCGTGTATGACACTGCCATCTTGTGGAAGGATGGTGTTGGCAGCCCTCCGCAGGCAGAACTGCAAGGCAAGCCAGGAATTTGAGTTCCCAATTTATCATGTATAATATATATATAAAAGTTGATTCTTTTCTGTCCTCTTGGACAGGGGTGTTCAATCTTTTAGATGCCACGGACCCCCAAATATGATCATCCTTATGCAAAATTTAAAAGGCAGCTATATATTTTCATGTATAAAACCTAAATTTATTCAATTTATTATTAACAAATGTCTAAAATAAATTTGAAAACATTTTCTCACATTATCTTTTCTTCTCATTATAATACTGTGCTGTTAGATGTATTATTTCTTTATTTAGATCAAATTAATATCATTTGTATTTGAATGAATTGTCTTATTTTAATAAAAAAATAGCGATTTTTAATCAGGTGTATTTATTTTAAATTTTATTTATTGATTGAATTTGATTGAATTTTTTTAATGATTTTTTTTTTTCTTCATGTTTTACATGTTTGCATACTTTTCCACCGACCCCTTATTTCTTTGCAGCCCCCTGAGGGTCCCCTGGCCCCAGTTTAAAAACATTAAAAAATTACATTTGTTTTATTATTATTATTCAAATTTCTCTGCTATAATACATGTTTAAAGAGACTTCATTCAGGGTAATTTAACACCTTTTCTACCAACATAAAATCATATTTTTAAAATATTTTTGTTATTTATGTGTACAGTACAATATTTGTTACCTTTGGTTGTCATGGAAATGGGCAGTACAGTAACTGATGTCACATGTGGACATGTAGAGGAATGCAGAACTAGTGCAGGCTGTGGAAATTAGAACTTTAAAACTTTAAGTGAAAAGTCATACAATATTCATAATTAAAAGAGATTCATATTGGGCCATGTTTACTCTGCAGGAGCTTTATATCCAACCAGCATGAGGATTAATGAGCAGGGGAAGCTTGTGGTGAACTTCCGCACAGAAGCTCGCTTCAGGGGGTTGTTCGTAGCGGTACATACTGGTAAATCTCCCTTCTCTAAAATCCTTCCAAATATGAAATCTTATTGATATTATTAATAATATCCATATTAATAAAGTCTCATATTAAATTTCTTGTCTTCTTTCCAGCAGCAAATTTGGGGGGTCTGAAGACTGCAGGTAGAATCCAAAGGTCATGTAAATGCCTTTTTTCTCTCGGTTGATTTGATTAAATTAACTTGCTATCTTTCAACTGATTACCCAGCATCCTCTGCGAAGTCCATAGTTTTGAGTGCAGACCACCCGGGCTTGACCTTTAACCTCACACTGGTTAGGACTGAGCCGACCTACAGCCAGCCCATCCAGCAATGGATGTTCATATCAGACTTTGCTGTGAGTTAATTTCTCTTTTCCCAGTTTTTGAGTCCAACCCTACACTGCAGTGGTTTCCAACCTGCGTCCCGTCACAAATGCAAATGCAGCCCACGATATACCAAACACGTTTAAAAAAAAAATAACTTCCTGTTTTATTTTATTTAATTTATTTTTGTTTTTTTAAATTAAAAATGGATTAATTGAATACAAGTTTGAACTATAATTTTTTTTGTCATATAAAATCATTTTGGTGACCGTATATTATTTTCAGACATGCGCAGACCTGCTATATACTGAATATACTGAATACATCTCAATGAATGAGAATGTTCAGGAAAAGTAAATTAATTTCAGTGATTCAACTCAAATTGTGAAACCTGTGTATTAAATAAATTCAATGCACACAGATTAAAACACCTCATATATCCATAGACTTAACTACTTCAGTCTAAGTATGATCTTCATATTCTTTTTATGAAGCCATAAAAGCCAGATTTATAAAATACAATGCTTTTTTTTTTTTTTTTTTACACTGTATGATTAACAATTTTGGCTGTATTGGGTCACCACATAAAATGTAAATCCAATGTAAAATCTGGGTCTTGAAGATTTGTGAAAAACTAATGTAAAACAAATAATGCAATGTTAAGCATGTTCGATAACTCTGTCTGTGACCCGCAGGTTCGTGATTATTCAGGCACGTACACAGTGAAGTTGATCCCCTGTACAGCTGCGCTGAATGTGGAGTACACCGTTCGTCCGGTTTGCAACCCTAGAGAGCCGGTTACTTTTGATCTTGACATCCGCTTTCAGCAGGTAAATGAAAAATATATTATGTGTTTAAATTCATGTTAATTTTTTATTACAAAATCCTCACTCAACTTTGTTTTCTCTAACAAATTATATTATAAAAGTTAGAACTAAATTAATGTGTATGAAATGAGAAAAAATGCTTGTAGACTCCAGTGCGCATAATGTCTTTACTTTGTTTAGGTGAGTGACCCTGTCGCTGTGGAGTTCAGTCTAAACACACAGATGTTCCTGTTGTCCAAGAAAGCATTGTGGCTGTCAGATGGATCCATGGGCTTCGGTCAGGAGAGTGATGCGGCTTTCTCTGAGGGTACATCTACTGGATAAACTACTGTGTTTTTTCATTTGTTTAATTCTTTTGAATAAACATCTAGTACTGCCATTCTTGTGAATTATTTTTCCAGTGTTCTGGGTTATACTGACACTGAGCTTGTTCTCCTCAAGGTGACACAATCTATGGACGAGTGATGGTGGACCCTGTGCAGAACCTGGGGGACTCTTTCTACTGTAACATTGAAAAGGTGTATCTGTGTACCGGAGCGGATGGATATGTTCCTAAATACAACCCCACCAAATCTGAATTTGGGTGTCTCGCAGACTCTCATTCCCTGCTCTACCGGTTCAAAATTATTGTGAGTATGTTAACTGTATTGTCAACTAAGACTAAAAGAATTTAAATAACTTTCATAAATAGCAATTCAGCTAAAATATAATTAAATAATTAGAAAATGTAATTCTAAATGATGTAACATGTAATAATTTTTTTAGTTTCAGTTATTTGCCAGAGCAAAATTTCAAAATGTAATGGTTTTTACGTTGAAGTCCTAAAATTAGTAGAACAAAAAAAAACTGAAATAAAAATGAATTAAAGCTAAATAATAATATTAAAAAAACTATTTAAAAAAATGCCAAAGGCACATAACAAAATTACTAAAACTTAAACTATAATTAACTGAAAACACAAAAAAATCTAAATATTTATAAATAATAAAATAACTATACTGTATATTAGTCTTCAAAATAAAGTACATGCAAATAATAATTTTTATATTTCATTTTATAACAAATTATAGATTATTTGAATGAAATGCATGATAAACTTTGTTAAACTGGTCTGTCGAGAAATGTTTCTAAAATTTGCACAGTTTGTCTCTAAAAAAAAAAAATAATAATAATAATCCCATGACTTCACCTTGCTTCTAGGACAAAGCCCAGCCAGAGACTCAGGCCAAGAGTTTTGGGGACGTGGGTTTCAAAGCCCTGCTGGCTGTAGATGACCCTTCTGCCCTCTCCCTGGTGAAGCAGCCAGGATCTGACGGATTCAGGCTGGATTCTACTCCCCTTTTTCAGGTCTAATCCGTTTAAATGTTTATTAGCTATGATGGGATTAAATACCGTGGTACTGTGTCAATCAGCATGACTTGATCAAATCCTCTGTTATCCTTCTGGTCTGTAGGTGGCGGTAGGGAGGGAGTGGTTCATTCACACCATCTACACTGTGCGTTCAAAAGACAATGCCAAGCGTGGCATTGGCAAGCGAAGTGTGGAATACCACTCCATAACATCAGGTGACCTTGTACCAGCGGAGGCCAGAGGACGCTCCAGACGGTCCAACAGAGACATCCCGATACTGGCGGAAGAGATCGGACCCGAGAACAACAGAGGAACGAATATCATGCACGTCGATCTGGACCGTAGCCGCCGGCGTGCTGCGCCTGGGGAGGAGCTGTTCGCGGATGGACTGTCTCCACGGGAGCTCAGTGGGCGAGATGCCAAAGAGGACGCTGTAACGGTGGCAGGAGCCCTCGTGGGACTGCTTCTCACCATCCTCGTGGTTGTAGTGTTGGCACTGATGGTTCGCTCAAAGCGGACACCTGCAAAAAAGGCCCCGAGTGTCTCATCCAGTTTGCAGCCTGTTATAGTGCGAAGTAGCCTTGATAATGGAGACAGCTCGGAGGTCTGAAGGACTAATGGACTTCTAGGAGACTGTACTGTTCTCCTTAGTCATTCGTCAGATCAATTTGTTTTGTTTTCTTTGTTTTAAACAAGTGCCTCTGACAGGTTTTATCTTACAGAGCTCTCACGACCCAGTTCACCACCAACCCAAAGAAATCGCCATCCAGTCTTCTTGCCATGGCCAAGTGGCACTGTATGTTTTTACTCTGGCCCTGTTTACTACCGGTATTAAGATGCATTTTGGTCAATCGGTTCACAAATGGACGAGGCTAAATACGGGTGTAAATAGGTTCTAAAACATTTTGTGCTTATCCACTTTTCAACCACTTCCAGAGGTAGTCGGAAACGCATTCGTGGTCGAATGTGTTCGCCCGCCTACTCTCCACCTATTGAGTTAATGCGTAAACACTATGGGAAGCGTAGTCAAATCCAGACAGGATTTAAACTTTGTCAGCTGAAGACCCAAGTTTGGTTTGAGGACGAAAAATTTACCAATCACAATATTCTCTTACCAGTCCTGATTTCTAACACGCACTCACCGTGTTCTGTGTTGTGCTGCGGCTGTCAGAGCAGAAACAAAAGTGTTTTTCCATCGTCTCCGGGTGAGCTTATTTCATCCATTAGATGGAAAGATTTGAAAAAACCCTCTCCTCAAAGAAATCAGGACAGAAGCGTTGAGAGTGGACAAAAAAGAGACGGATTAAAACACAAGATGTAAACAGGAATGTGTCTTCCTCGTCTACTTGTGACCCGATCGACCAAAGCAAGGTGTAAACGGGGTTTCCGAATTTTGCTTGTCCAACAATGAATTGTTGAGGTGTGCCCAATGTTCAGAACTCTTTGAGGGACTAGGGTATTAAAAAAATTACATTAAAATCAATTAAAATGAATCCATTTCAAAAAATAAAATCAAATGTAACAAATAAATGTATTTATCTTTTATAAATTTGATGTATTAACAGAAACAGGAGCTCATTTGGTTCCATTTAGTTTGTTTTTTTTTGTTTTCAGTATTTCACCATTTTAAATTAAAAAAAAAAAAAAAAAAGACATGGGCCCCCAATGAGAACAAAAATACTTTGTTTAAAAAAAATTATAAAACTACATTTGGTTTGTTTTCTTTTTCAAGAAAAAGAAAGAAAGAACGAATATTATCAATTGTATTATTGACTACCCTGAGGTCATTTATTTCTATCCAATGTTTCATTAGTTATTAATACAATCTTGTGTATTGATAGCACATTTCATACAGTGATTATTCAAAGTGTATGTTAAAGAAACTCCCTCTGAGAACCCCTCACTTTGAATACTGTCTACCGCTATATGAACAATAAAGAGCATTTTACAAAAATAAGTTTCTGAAAGGAAAAAAAAATGTTCTTAGAGTCATTTCTAATGAAATGATGTGTTGAAATGGTGCACAAGTCTGACACTGCTATTTCTGCATTTCATCCTTATCTCAAGTATTAAATGCTTCTTGGCTACTGTATTTCGGGATATGTGATGTCTTTGGAGAATATGACACATTTTCTCAACTGCTCGGTGTGTTTTACACATATGCTGGTTTTTAACAGCAAGTGCCAAACTCTCAATGGAGAAATGCTGAATATGCATTTCATATCAAACTGTCAAATAGTTGTTGTCACAAAGTTTACATTCAGTCTTTCGGATGTTGTCAAATATCATCTTGTTGCTGCTGTTTTTATTCATATTTCTTTAGTATAATTTAAGCGTTAGTATTCACGAGAGCCGCATGTATTAAATATTGCTGTTTTATCTCATTGAGTGTCGTTTTAATATAAGGGGAAAACTGTGACGTGGGAAATCCCTCAGATTTCCACATTTGTTTCACTGTATTTTGCTGTTGAATCTCTTGCAGTTGTTTTTTTGTTTTTTTTTTCCAGACCCAGGTCCACTTTTCTGCAATTAGCTTGCTGTATCAACTCTCACCTTTTTGTTGTCTTCACTGTCATTGTTAGACACATCAAAGTTCAAGTATTTGTGTATGCATTCAAAAAACATATCCACGTGTGTATTAGTCGAGAACTCATCTATGAAAAACCAGCATCATATTCTCAAATCCATTTCACCTCCTAACAAATCCATCCATCAGGCTGATAATATTTAAAAAGAAATGTGCTATGCAATAAAATCAGTGGATTGTTTTCATATTCACAGAGGATTGTGAGGCTTACTTAACGGTCACGAGCACGACATTTTGGGCACAACGAAATATTCTTTATGTTTGGAATGGTATTTATGGTGAGATATCGTGATTTTGTACATGGTTCACAGCTACATATTTCCAATGCTAAATGCATTTTTATGTACTGGGCCTTGAAGCACAAAATAAACTGAGTCTTGAGACTTGAAAACTTCAAAAGTCTTATTACTGTGACAATGTGTTTTGTAGTTCATTCGAAGACAATCAACTTTAATTGTTTTTCTTTTGGGTGCTGAAATTGTAAACAAGTGTAAATAGTTTTTTTTTTCCTAGCTGAATCATGGCAGCCACAAACTCAACTGCGATTCATGTTAGTGCAATAAACACAACAAAACCACTTTATTGGATAAAACCGCATTAAACCGCAGTATGTGTTAACATATGTTTTTTTTTTTTCATGGTATATAGACCCTTTTCACATTCCGGGTTTCTCAGAAGTGCAGGTCGTCAGAGCTGGGTTAACTTTTATAGCGATGAATGTGAGACTTATTTTTCATATTTTTTGTGTTTCCATTTGCACAAGCAGCATAAGAAAAACTGCACAAATTGTCCCATCGCCGGGAGTTTGATTGACAGGCGATCTAACCAATCGTAACCCTGAAACGGCCATTTTGTCCAAAATAGCAGTCAGGGAAGTTTGTAGATTTACTTTGGCAAATATGAACTTGAAAAATTGTGTGTACTCGCGTCTTTCTGCGCTTGAAACAACATTCCTTCTGATGTCCGTTCGTGTTTATTTGATGCTATAAATGAACTAGTATGAAGAGATGATTGGTTCACGAGCCACTTGAAGGAGCTACAGCGATCTGTCACGACACATTAGAGCCACTATACGCTATTTATTGTTTAAACTTAAATATTTTAAATATGAAACTGTTTCACATCAAAATAACCTGCTCTGTCTAGTCTGTCGACGCGTCGTCAGTGTCCTCTGCTCCGCGATGTATTTTTCACTGCGTGAGAACATGATGTGTGGCGTGAGAGCGCATGGCTTGTCAGACAAAGCAACACTAAAGGAGGCGAGTCTTTGCAAAGGGTCAATTGTGTTTTCACAGCTCTCATAAAGAGGAAAAAATAGAGAGCAATTAACAGCAGTCAGAAAATAGAAAGATGATTCTCTCCCACAGCCACTGTATTAAGAACACCCTCGGAGCTGCATTAACTATAGATTTTTGGGATTTAATGCAAAGGTAATATAATACAAGGCATAGTGTTATAAATATACATACAGTTTTTAAAAAATGAACAAACGTTACAGGATTTCGTTATCGTTAAAACGCAACATCACAGTCAGTTCCAGTTACGTCTTTTTATTAAATATAAAGTCAATTTACTTAAGAAACTGCATGGATGTTTTTATTATGATGTTGTTTAAATTTTAAATTTATTTATGAATATTAATTGCATACATTAGAAAAGAACCAATTCTCGCTACAAGCCTTGAAATCGTAACCAATCAGATTTCCCACTGCCCCCCACGTGAATGGACCAGGAAGTGAGTCCAGAATGGGCTCTCTCTCTTCCGTCCACAATCGCTGCTAGCCCTGAAAAACAGTTACACTGTTGCTTGGGGAAACATGGCCACTGCCGGAGATTCCAGGGGAGAGCTTCAGAAGGAATTAGTCTGTTCTATCTGCCTGGATTATTTCGACGACCCTGTCATTTTAAAATGCGGTCATAATTTCTGCCGCATGTGTATTTTGATGCACTGGGAGGAAAATGGAGGCGATGATGTTGGTTACCAGTGTCCGGAGTGCAGGATGGTGCGTGGTTTGTTTTGATAAACGCTGCTACATTCTGGGTTGCTACAGCTGGGTTTTTTTTTTCTTAATCCTGCAGAGTGACTCGAACTGACAGTCTAAATAATAGTCGTACTTTACAATGTCATTAATGATAGATGTGATTTCTCCGACCACATTTATTAAATCCTAATATACAAATCGCCGCGCGATTAATAATACTTTTCTCCGTCGTACATAAAACGGTGTCCTTTTTTGCAGGTTTTCGCAAAAATGAGTTTCACCAAGAACTACCTGGTAAAGAACTTAGTGGATAAACTGAGCGACTTCGACTATCTGAAGACGTGTAGGCCCTCTTCACTCGCAAAACCCGTGAAAATGGACGGGAAATGTGAGCGACACCACGAGGAACTCAAACTGTACTGCCACACGGACAGAAAGCCCATCTGCGTGGTGTGTCGGGAATCCAGAGCACACAGGTGAGGTTCAGGGACAGACAACCTACAGCCTACTGATACAAAGCATAACTTGGCTATACTGTGGCCAAAATATGCAAAGTTAGCAGCTCAAGGGGTTATGATGCATTGACCACTGTCTGAGGTACAGATGTGCTTTTGTGATGTGGTCTTGGGAAATAAGCTTAATTCGGCATTTTATTATTTCTCTAGACACCATGATGTCGCTCCTGTACCCGAGGTTGTTGAAGACATGAAGGTTTGTTTTCGATTGCTTTTCTCCCCTCAAAGTTTGTTGGTTTGATTTAGCATTTCAAGTCAAAGTCAAAGTCAGCTTTATTGTCAATTCTACCATATATACATACAGAGAATTGAAATTCTGTTACCTTCAGACCCTCGTTTCATACAGATAACATAACAATAACAACATAACAGTAGCAGCAACAACACAACAAGAATTAGGTAAATAGTAAAGTGATTCTGTCTCTGTCACTTGTTTGGGGTGTCTGTTTTTCTCTCTTCTTGTCCTCCTTCCTGTTATCTCAGTCTAAATGTCTTAGTTGGCACCAGAAGCGACGTTCTTTCTTGGCTAACCTTGGGGCTGGAACAAGGAGTAACTATCTGTCACCGTAGTGCTGTATGCAGATGTGGCATTTAGCACTAAGTGTTTTTCTTTCTCAGACAGCCTTGTAGCACATGGACATTGTTTGATTGCAGACAGTCTTTGTTGATTTTAGAAGTGGAGACAAGTGTTAGAACCAGATCGTATCTGTCCACTGTTGTTCGGAATAGGGTGTGAAATTAACGCCTTCCAATTGCGGGTACTTTTTGTACAGCAGCAGATTATTTTGCTCGTCTATCAGACACTTTTGCTGATATACAGAAGTGTGGGAGGATCTTTAATCTTTTCTCCATGTTCATGGTCTCATGTGAATGGCCCAAATGAACATTGACCATTTTCTTTACACTTTTATACACTGTAGTATTAAAATATTACACTATAAATTATGTGTAATTTATAAAAAAATATTTTGTAATAAATAATATATATATATATATATATATATATATATATATATTTTTTTTTTTTTTTTAATACATATAAATATATATATAATAATTTTTTAAAACATATTATTTAAATTTTAAATATTTATAGCAGCATATATATATATATATATATATATATATATATATATATAAAAATATTAAAAAAATTAAATATATTTATTACAAAATATTTAAAAAAATTAACTTATAGTGTAATATTTTAGCATTTACTATTGTGTATAAAAATGTAAACAAAATGGTCGATGTTCATTTTTTATATATATGTATAAGAATTAGTTGTATGATTCCAAATATTTTTGTTAATGTTTCGTGTGATTTATTAGGTGTAAAATATTTAATATATTTGTAAAATAAAAAGGACTGGTAAAAAAAAATCTAAATGGCTGATAAAATAGGGCATTCATGAGCCACTGTGACTGGTTTGCAAAAATCTTTTTCTTTTTTTTTTTTTACACTTCTGGGCACTTCCACATAGGGAAAGTGTGACGCATTTCACAGATGTGAATTATCTGTTCCTTTGGATCATTGTGATACTCCTTGTTCACCGCCCAAGGTCAAACATGTTCAAATATTTGATGCAAAGCAGCAGGTGAGCGTATCTAAATGATTGAATGTTCTTGTGTAGAGCTGTAGTCTGCAATGCTAAACTCCCTCACAGTTTGGTGTCCAATTTCAGTATTGGAACTGTTGACCTCTGCACTTAGTTGTTTAAATCCTTAACATACAGTAATAAGGTCCATATATGTCCACAACACATCATATCCTTCACACAAATATTCTTCCATTATCGATTGTACTTAAAATAATATTTGTGCTTTAACACTTCAAGTTGAAAGTTTTCTCTCTTATTTTAATTTAGAGTGAGCTGAAGCTAAGACTCATCAAGCTGAACTGGCAGAAGTCCATGTGTACCAGAGTAAAGAGCACAGACGAGCAGGCCAAATCTGATGTCAAGGTATGAAAGCCCGATTGTTCCCACGCTGACTTTGCGTACATACAAATGACTCAAAATTGCTGGTTATGTAACCTGCTTTGGATTTATGATCCATGAGGAGGCCCTGATGCAGAATCTCAAACATTTATGTCTCAACAGCTCAAAAAACAAGCGTTGAAGGAGAAGATTGAGGAAGATGTTGGTGCCCTGGTTCAGTTTTTGTTGGATGAAAAGGATGATCTGTTGGAAAGGTTAGAGGCTGAAGCGGTGGCCACGATCGGGCTGATCGACGCGAACCTGAAGCGTGTGGAGAGCGAGGCGGCCAAAGTGGACAAAGCCATTTCTGAAATTCAAAACCACCTGAGTGACAGTGCTAACTTTGAGGTGAAGAACTTTAACAGCTCGTGTATTCTTAAAAAAAATTTTTTTTAATTGCACGCACACATATAATATATATATACTTATACTTACACTTACAGGGCTTGGCATCAGCACCCGCCAAATGCGGGTGGATTTCAGCAGTGGCGTGTTACGCAGTCACTCCTACATTTTGGCAGGTTGAATTTTATATATAATATATACATTTTTTTAATTGTAGTCTTTTAAATAGGCATCTGAAATAAACTAAAGGTAATGCAGTGTTGTCAAATATCAATTTAGAATCAACACTGAAATATCTGCAACGCTTCCAAAACTCATCGTTACAGGGATTTAATTTTGCAGTGGGATTGCCCGTATTGCGTGTAATTTTAGTCATTCCTGCAAATTTTGTGCTTGCAGCCAAAGTGTGCGCATATAAAGCTGCCTCTTAGAACTAAATTGAGTTTTTTCACAGCTTATTGCGCTTAAACCAAAATGCTGGTCTTGGTGAGTATTCATGTAAATACAGTCAGCTATGTTTTACGTGAATGTAAACAGTTGAGAAAGAAAACGTATGTGTAACAGTATAATGGATCCGTGCATCAGGTCTTAAAGTGACCTCAGCCTAATATACCTGCTGTGAAATTATGAGATGAAAAATATCAGCAGTTTTTCCCTTCTCATATCAATGTCAAAATTGTGGCCAGTGATAATGCTGAATGGATAATGAAATGAGGGGTTTGGAAAACCACTAGCCACATTGGCTGGTGAGCAAAAAAGTTAATGTCAAGCCCTGTATATTTGGATGCAAAATATGCATAATGTATAATATTAATTATAAAATGTTAAATGGAAATAGAAAAAAATACTTAATTTTACTACATTAGAAATTCGAACAACCTATAATTTTTGTATTTGTTAATATGAAGCCTCTTTTAAAAAAAAAAAAATGAATTTTTATCTCTTTACAATTACAACTTTATTTTTTTTGTAAAGGCCCATTAACACCAAGAATGATAACTACATTAGCATCCACAAAATGTCGTCCAACTATTATGCCATCTGCCGCCTTAAATACTCAAGCTCTGGCAAATTTTTTATTTTTTACATTCAATTGCTGGAATTTGTTCCGGAAGTGATTCCTATGATATTGTTTCTCTGTGTCATTATCATTAAAGCTGTGGTGTGGAGGTCTCTTCTCTTAGAATTACCATTGTTATAACTTTATAGCTGTAGTTATTGTTTTAAGTATCACCCTTGGTGTTTACAGCCCTTAATTGTGACTACTTCTCATAATTTTGACTTTCTTTTTTTTTTTTATAAAACAATTATGACAGTATATCTGGCCATGTGTCTTTATATTTCACAAACTGAAACTTTGTTTTTTTTTTTTCTTCAATTTTTCAGTCTTAATGTGTGACCACGTTAAATGATTAACATTTACCCTTTTTTCCCCTCCAGAGTATCAGTAATTCATACTTAAGGTATGTAAATCTACATTATTTTAATAAGTTAATTCCTTAACTTTTTTTGTCTATTTTTTTAGGGTTGTATCTCACATAATGTGTTTGTTTGTTTTTTCCCCTCACAGCCCCTGCCACGTCAACCTCAGCGTCCAGGCCTCTAACTCTCCTCCAGATTTTTCCGAGTTCACAGGCCCCTTTCAGCTCATTATGTGGAAGAAGATGATGCACGTGTTACACACAAGTGAGTGCTTTTGGTGCGGTCACATTTCCATTGGCAAATTTTCACGGGCAAAATCCAGTCATTTCAGTAGGAATCCACGAGATGGGGAATCTCGTGCGAGGGCAAAGATTTCCCCACACAGCCAAAAAAATCACCACGTTGACCAACAGAAAGCTGCTCGGTTTGAAAATGACTTCTCTGTGAGTGGTGCTTCATGCATCAATAGACAATGAACCTTTTGTGTGCCTGCAAAATTTTGCCGAAATGTGACTGCACCTTCATCGATGAGATGTGTGGCGCCTGGTCTTGTGATTTATTGCGAGTGTTTAGTCAACACGACAGACGGCTAACCGCATGTTCCCTGTTTCCCAGTGCCTCAGAATTTGACTCTAGATTTAGACACCGCTCACCCCTCATTGGCCATCAGCGACTTCGACACCAAGGTGGAGGAGGGCCGCATGCGCTCCCAGGAGCCCGACATGCCGCAGCGCTTCACTCGTTTCTTTGGCGTGCTCGCCACCGCCCAGTATTCCAGCGGCCAGCACTACTGGGAAGTGGACGTGCGGGACAAGGGGGTCTGGTATCTGGGCGTCACCACCGAGTACAGCAACCGCAAAGGTTTTGTAAATCTTTCGCCCTCCGCTGGCTACTGGAGCCTGTGTCTCCAAGACCGACTGTACGCCAACGAGGAAGACTCGCGCGTGCCCGTGGCGGACTACTGGAACTCTCCTCGTGTCGGCGTCTTCTTAGACTACGACCGGGGCCACGTTACTTTCTTCGACGCCGTCACCATGAAACGCATCTATAACTTTGTCACATACTTTGACGAGCCCATCTCGCCCTTCTTCAGCCCAGGGAAAAACGACCCAGGTAGCCGACTACAAATATGTCATTTCTACTGAAAACAAAGCGCTGCGTACATGTAGTTCGCAACAAATAAAATAATGACAAATGCTCCTGTTGTTGCATCTATGTAAACATTTCAGGGCATTTTCCTTCCTAGAAGTAGGGAGGAGGTTTGTTTTTAAGCTCTGCCATGTCTTTGGATTCAGTTGATCTGAATTAATTAGCTGCGTAGAGCTTTGATACACCATAATCTGAAGGAGTGAAATGAAATGAATTTTTCTTGCTCTTGAATTATGATGTAGCCCCACTGAAATTCAGGTAGAGAGGCTTTGCAGGTTTTTACGCAAATGTCGACTTTAGCTGCTCTGTGTCGTCTCGTCTTAGACCTCAGTGTTGTCTTTTGTACATCAGTGTAGAGGTGAAAATAAAGACTAAATCAGGCCAAAAATGTATTAATGGTTGATTTATACATTTCAAATAGTAGAAATTTGTTAAATGATTGGGCATTTCAATCACTATGTATTCCATTTTATGGCACGTTTTTTTTTTATCTGTTTGAAACGTTTACATATTTTTGCCGCAGTTTTGTTATCAAGGGATGTTTTTGTTAGACAAATTACCCTGTAAAGTAATGTGTTACGTAAAGGCTCTGTGTTCGAACATATCGTAATAGCTCAGACTGCAATAGGTGCTATGCAACTTTGAGTGTGAGTTTTCAACAACAAAGTAGGACAGATATGCTGTGAGGATATGCTTTTGTTCATTTAATTATGTAAATGAGTCCATTTTGAAGCTTTGTGCCATTTCTGTTACATCATTTTAATGTACCTTTTCAAATCCATTATATTAAATTGTAATCGGTTTGATTTGTTTTGCAGTAGTCAAATCTGTCTTGCGGGCTGATGGTGATGAGAGATGCTGGGAATGTACGTTTTTGTTTGCTTTTGTACAGAAACAAGCACAAATTGACATTTCGGCACCCTTTGATTGAGCTCAGATGGTTTGTCGTTCGTATTGATTTTTACAGAACTAGTTTATATACTAGAACAGCTGCAGTCATTTTGTACAAAATGCCTTTTGAGCTGACAGGATCAAGAAAACACTGGAACAGATCACTTCTGGATCTTAAGATATTTTGTACATATGTTAATGTGAACGTGTTCTCACAACACTTTGTTACCCAGCTCCATGATAAAAGCTAGGATCTAAGTTTCATTTAACATTTAATACTTTAGCAATCAGTCTATTTCCTCATGAAATGAGTTCAACTTGAAAACATTGACTCTTTGTATGTTATATATATATATATATATATACATTTATTATTATTATTTTTTCATTTCTGATGTAAGAGAACTGTTACAACTTTGAGTGCAACTGTTGGGTGGCACCATCAATACATTTTACTTTTGTGTGACATAACCACTGTTAAATGTTAAAAAAATAAAATATTACAACAATTTCTTTACAGTATTCATATTTCATAGAGTTCCACTTTATATATATATATATATATTTTTTTTTAAGTGAATCACTTATTCAGTTTTAAAAAAGACAAAATTTGATAAGTGTCTTGAATATACAGTTTTATTTTTAAACTGCAATAATTGACTAGTAAAATGAACAAACAGTTGATTCCTTATTGTTTTATAAACCTGTGAAGCACATTTACTAAATCATCAGTCCAAGCACTAGATCATGCATTGGATAGAGTTAAAATCCATCCACACCAAGAACGAAATTAGCGTTCACACCAACGTTGTTGATTCTAAATTCGCCGTTGCAGCTGTCAACAAAGTCACCTTGAAACTGACAATTGTCAATTCTTAAATTTTATAGAACATTGCAGTGTTTATTATAAATGTTTCATCCGTGCACGTAAATATATTTTTTAATTCATGTGTCCTCATAATCTTCAATCAAAACATCTCTGATGATACGTTTGCTGGACAACCTGTCACTCACATGAGATCACAGCAATAACAAACCACAACTGTCCAATCAATTTCCGATGCACAAATTCAATTCCCGCCCAAATCTTTTTCTTGTTCGAGAAGCCGTTTTTTCGGATATACATTACAATAGGAAAAGACTATTGCAATTTACATTTCATGCCGACTTTAATTATCAGCCAGAAAAAGAATCGCTCAGTCATTTCAATGATATCGTTCTTCAGTGTCCTTATATTTGTAGCTGTGGTGTGGACTTCCCATTCTAATATTCCGAGAATTTTTGCGGGCAAATTGTCTATTGTCAATATTTTAGCAGTCTGTGAAGCACAGCCCACACTTTCAAAACAAGCATTTTTTTTTTAAATTGGTTAGCGTTATTTTGCGCTTGCAAAGTTCCAGATCACGTGGATTCCTATTCAAATGACTACGTCCCTTGCCCCTACAAATTACGCCCCCAGCTACAAGTTACACGCCCCACAACGCAAGAGTCGTCCCTCTGGAATCGCTAATGTCACTAGTACAGCTCTTCTTCTACTTCACTTTAAAAGCTTCACGATCGCAAATTGCTTTACATAAAATAATCCGATCCTTATTTGTTGTAAAGTATTTAGTTATGAAATTCTTCAGTAAATGTTAATTTCGTGGAACGAGTTGGGTTAGGGTAATGTCTTTCATTTATTTTATGTTTTCCTAATAGCTGTCATTTCATATTTCATAAGATTTGAAATGAATATAAGTTAGCCTTACAAACAAAATAATTTACTTCCAAAGATTGTTTTAGTCAACATCCACACTTGTAGTCGAACTTTCAGGGGCGTGGTTTGTAGCACTGCTGGACGCAGACAAGTACAGGTCTCTGCAGGACAGTAATAGGAGTTACCAGATTAGTGGACGAGGCCATAAACAGAGGGGCGTTACCTGATCTGTCATGATTTATAAACACCCACAAATTCAGAACCGCTTTTGTTCCGTAGAGACCTCAAATTCGACGTAGCCAGACCCTTCTTGGATTTCGAACAATAATAATAAATGTGACCACCTTTATAATTAATCGTTCTTCGTGTGAACAGGCCTTTACTGATGATGGTTCTCCAAAAGAGCCCATCATGACGGAAGCAACTAATTCTCTTAACTTGCAATTCGCATATATTATTTTAAATTAATATACAGTATAGAATGTTTGTTTTTGGCTATTACATTTATTTTTTATTATTTCCAGCCTGGCAATAGCTATTTCGCTGCTGCAGAAACCATATTCAGACTGCTGGTAAAATCATTAACATGCAAAAACGTTATTTGCACAGATATTAAGTTTCAGCTGTGAGCCACCGTTCATTAACCTTGTACAGAATCACATAGAGTAGCCTATTAAGGAGACGTGGTGCCACACATAAACCTTCAAAGAGACAAAGGAAATTTCCACAAAATTAAAGGGAAGTGATTTTGAAATCATTCGCTGGTGATGAAGGACAATCTCGTAGGAAAATGAGTACAAAACATTAAATAAATAGACAAATGAAGCATAAACGAATACTGACTAAAAACAACATTTAGTTGCTACACTGTAAACATCTGGTGTCTGCATGATTATTTACAGAGAAGAGATATAATTCCATAAAGCGGATCATCTTTATAGAATATTAAAAAACAGAGGCAATAGGCCTATACTTGAAATACTTGGGTTTGATTATATTTCTATTCTTGGATTTTTCAACACGTAAAGTAGCCTTGTGCTTTAGAAAAATAAATAATTTGGAATGGAAAAAAATATGTCATTTTTGGCTCCTTTTGTTGTGTGTGTTTTTTTGTTTTTTTTTTGAAAGAGCACAGCAGGGATGTGCATCAATTCCTGTGGAGCTGATATCTGTGAGAGATAATCAGCTCAGATGTTCAGTCTGAATGATTTGAACACCCAGTTGGCTGAAAGCACTCACTAAATAACTCGGGTATAGTGAAATCTCAGTGGTAAATGCTGACAATACAAGAAGCCAGTGTCATTTACATATTACATACACCAAATATCTTCATATGTACATACATTTGTATATTTACAAATGCAGAATGTAACAGAATTAAAATACACATTTGTTGCAGTCATGGGAAGGTCAATCACTATGAGACGGGAACGCAATCTTGGAAAAATCTCAGAAATAATCGACTTTTCGGCAAGGGTTTAAGACGTGATTAACAAAATGTTTTGCTCTATATATATATATATATATATATATATATATATATATATACACACACGCATATATATATATATACTTTTTATTTATACACAACTTACATGATTTCTAATAAGAATCTGTGCTTATTGATATGGTTTTTGTTATTTACAAATCAACATTCCTGGTTTAGTACAGAAGCAGTTCTTTGTTTTTGGAACATGAAAATCAGTAGAAGATTTAAGAAAAGTGCTTTTTGCTCATTCGATTCTTCCTTTCTGGTTTGGCTGAGGATTTCGCTGATATGACTGAAAACCGTGATGAACCGAAGTCGCGGGAGAGTTTGTGGCACCCTGTGGCAGTACCTGAGGCGTTACTGCAGGTACCGGTAGACTTTGAAGCAGTGGTTACCAGAATCGGCCACCACAACATGGCCGTCGGAGGTTAAAGCAAGACCCTGTGGCCCATACAGAGGGTCAGCAGTTGTGTTGATGTAAGAGAGAAATGAGCCTGAGCTGTCAAACACCTGAGGAAAAAAAAAAGACAAGCTTGTTTTGTGATCTTAAAAAAAGTGCTTCTAAAATGACTAATTTCTCGGAGATTGTGTAAAGCGCAAGTGGATGTGGATGGTGTAGAAGATTTAGTACCTGTATTCTGCTGTTGCCCCAGTCAGCTACGATGATGTTGCCGTTAACATCAACAGCGACCCCTGTGGGGGCATTAAACTGGCCGTTTCCCTCTCCATGAGACCCAAATTTGAACAAAAACTCCCCATCTGCACTGTAGACCTGAGAAAATACACATTTTAATCACCCATATTAAATAAAATACAATGTCACACAATTAAAGATGCATTCTGTAATTTAAATTTTACACACAAAATGAACAATACTTTTGACAATATATTTAAAATCCATATAAAAATCCTTATAAAAATGTGTTTTTTTTTTTTTTCAATGGAGCAAGTCACCTCATGGGGGCAGCCATTTTGAAATCAAATGAATATGTAATTTTAGATCTGTTTTTACCTCGTTTTACCTCTGTATCCTCCAATATTGGAAACATTCACTTGTGGAATACATGAATCATTGCCGACTGCTAATATTGCATTTTACAACTAAATCAACACCTGAAAACTACTGCTTTTGTGTGAGAGTGCAACTACACCACTAAATATTGGCCATAAATATTGTCTATGTAACTTAAATGATTACTTATTATAAATAAAAAGAAATACACTTTTAATATTTATTAACGTTTAATTTTACAATGGGGAAATATATTAATACCATACACTGTTTTTTGAAGTGTGAAGACTGTGATTTTTTTAAAGACATATTTAATGGAAACTGCAATTAAATCATTTATTTGAGATATATATATATATATATATATATATATATAATATTTTTATGTATATGAATACTACAATTAAATAATTTATTTTATATATGTATATTTGTATTTAAATATATACACACACACACACACACATATACAAAGATGTGATATGGTTCAGGTCCCTTCCTTCAGGAAGTTTTTTCCCCGGTTTATTGTCTTCCATGTGAAAATTATAAGTACGGTCACGAGATACACTCACCTTGACGGAGTGGTTATGAAAATCTGTCACCACAATTTCATTCTTGTTGTTGACAGCAACAAAGTGCGGACCTACACGTGTGGAAACAGAGAAAAATGGGAGAGAAGAAAGATTCAGACATTATAAAGACACGGAAAGAGAACGGAGAGGAGAGCAGGGATGTCATGTGATTAAGATCTCATAGCTGATCAGATAGATCTCTTGATGTAATGTGTATGTGAGCCTTCATCCTTATCATTGAACAATTTGATTTTTGTCAACATTTGATTAGAAACATAAAGCACAAAATCATATGCTCTAGAATTCAATTCTAGAATGAAACTTCATTTCAGTAAGATAAATCACCACATTCTGGGATGAGAATTCACTCAATACTTACTGAACCCAGGGCCAGATTTACTAAACTTTTGCTCCAGTGCAAACTTTGCACCACTTTTTTCTAAAAAGGAATGGGAAAAACACAAAGAAGGGTAAGCGGAGACAAATAAACGACAGGGCAGAAGGGATTGACACAAATAAAAAAGCGTAAGAGCTACTTCAAAAGCATTTCAAATGGTGCAAGGGTGAAAATCATCTTTAAGTACTGGAACAAACATGGAGCAGACCAGAAGAACAATGGAAGACTGTCCAGAGATGCACATCCCAAACCAGTCCGCAAGCCACATGCACTTGCTTAACAAGGGTTAGGAAAAGGGACTGATGTATTTAAATAGTAAAATAAGCAGCAGAAGGAAAAGTGCTGGATGAACTTCAAAAAGCATGACTAATATGTCTCTATCAGTATCTTAGTAAGAATATAGGCTCTTAAATGTACGCATGCATGCATTGGCCTTCATTATTTATCATAAAGACAGATAATGCAACTGAAAATATGACTAATGCTAAAGTGAAACACAGGAACAGAACTGAGGCAAGGGAAATATACAGGTTTACGTCCCTTTAAACACTGGAACTGAAGCATGTGTAAATCTGGCCATTTCTGTATAAAAAAAAAAAAAAAAACACCAGCCTTTTGCAGCGTTTGTCTTCCCAGAATGGTTCTTAGTTGTTGCTTTTGTAGTGAAACACCACTTAGCTCTTGTTTCTTTAAAGTCTGTTAATGAATTGCAACATTTTAGGTCACAAGAATAGTTCCTGAACTGGACAAATGAGGTATTAGGAAGAGATGTTAGAGGACAAGCAGTCTCAGCACACAACAGAGGGCGCCAACAGCACTTTTACAACTCTCAGTGCTTAGATAAGCTAAGCACCACAACCGCATCGCCAACGTTGGCTCTATTAGCATCATAATACAGTGTTGAGGCTGTATTCAACCCCTGTACCTGCGAACTGTCTGTCTGAAGTGCCTCTGGCCCCAAACTTGGTCACTAGTTTGCCATTAGATTGAAAGATGAACACACAGCAGGCTTTATTATCCACTGCGATGATGTGACCGTTCCTGTCCACAGCCACTCCTTTGGGTCCCATCAGACGGCCAGCACCGATCTTATTCTGCATGGGGCACAGACACAAAGTCTTTCAGAGGACCTTATTAAACGGCTCTTAGGAATGCGTGATTCTGAGTAGCCGAATCGCAAACAACTGAACACTCATCTCTTCCCTGAGAACGTGCTGGATTAAAAAACAAACACACAAAAACAACTTATTCTTCGGTTTTCACTATTTCTAATATTGGTTCTAGCTTGTACTATTGTATTCCTCATTTGTTAGTTGATTTGGATAAAAGTGCCGGATGGATTTCAGGTGGGTTGAATCTTTTATATAATATATGTTTTTAAATTGTAGCCTGTTAAAAAGGCATCTGAAATAAAATACTAAGTGCAAAGTAGTGTTTTAGATTTTATAACACATAAGTTACGATGTAAACATCACCTTAAATTTCCCATCGGGGGAGAAGATGCTAATCCATCTGTTATCATAATCAGCTACTATAATGTCTCCATTTGTGTCGACTGCCACTCCTGTCGGCCTCTGCAGTTGTCCTGGGGAACGACCTCTGACCCCAAACCGTGCTTTAAACTGGCCATCATTAGTAAAGACCTTCATAAAAACGAACAAATGATCCAATCCAAGTAAAATTATTGTGACACATTGGTTCATTACTTAAATATCCACTAAATTGCTTTAGAAATTAAGCTTAACATTTTTATAATATTGCTATACATTGACTAACCTGTATACACTGGTTGTTGCTGTCTGCTACAATGACCCTGCCATTAATGGAAGCAGAGATGCCCTGTAGATTAGTGAACTCTCCCTTCTCCCTTCCTCGAGAGCCTGAGGGGTCAGACAAAGGCAACTCACTGCCATTCAAAATCCAAATGACAGTTAACAATAATTTAATAAGGCTAACCTCTTACTGTGCTCACAATTTTTTCAGAGTTTCTTACCCACTCTGTAAATCAGCTCATCCTCTATGGGGTTTTCCTTCTTTTTGGTGGTGCTGTACATGCTGGAGGGTCTCCGTACGGCTTTCTGCCTGATGTGTCCTCCTGTTCCGCTAGGAGATTTAACCCTCCTTTTCACATCATCTGGAGACTGGGGCACATCCGACGGCTTTATCGCCCGCAGTCTGAACGGGCTGCCCCGCACGGGCTGTCCATAGAGCATTAAAGAGAAGGAGTACTCCCCTTCGCTTTTAAGCGTGTACCCCACCTCGTACGTTCCGTTTTTATTGTCCACGACCTCCACCTCCACCGCTCGCACTCCATCCTGCCCCGTTATCTCTGCTCGGAGGACTGCGTTACCGGTCCGCACGAGCTCGCTGTCCTTATCCTTAGTTGTAACAGTTACAGTCACGTGGTGACCGACGAGGGCATGTCTGAGCCCTTCTCCCGTCGCCACACTCGTGTGTCCCACGGCACCCGTTGTCAGCAGCACACCCAGGTTCTGGATGGAGCGTCGTAAGCCCTCCGTCTCTATCTGGCAGTCCAAGTGGGCATTCTCGTGCGGCCGTTCAGGGAAGTCGTGGCAGGCGAGGGCGCTCACCCGCTCACTCATCTGCTTTTGGACCAGAAGGACTTCAGTGGCGCTGCCGTGGTTCAGAGCCTGCTCAGTAAAACTGCAGCTGCTCTGGATGTGCTCTTTTCCCTGCAGAAGGGAGGATAACTGTGCCTGAAGGACCTGCAGAGAAACACAGCAGAATGGAGTGTTAAGAGATATAGAAGGAGTACAGCCTGTTTAACCCATCAGGAAATTTCTGACCTTCTGCTTGGCGCTACAAATGTTCTCTAGGTCGGTGATGAGCGCAGCCTTGCGTTGGTGCAATGCCTTCTCGAGCTCCTCAAATGTCATGTTGATCTCATTGACTGCTTCGTTCTTCCTCTCTATCAGCTGTTTGGAGATTTCATTCACCAGCTCAATAGCCGCTGTAAGTTGGGGCAGCCTGACCAAATAAAAAAAATGATTTTATCAGAGAAATGATGGAAAATAATGATTTGGAAAATAGGCAGGAATATTATTCACAATCATTGCTTAAAACGGCTTATAAAAGCACAATTTTATTGCTACCATTTATTATTCATTTATTGTTATTATATATTTGTTTGAAAATATATATTCTTAATAATATTTTTTTTAAATAATAACGACAATAATAATAATTAAAATTACTTTAAAGCAATATGTATGTAGTGTGTTTTGTTATTATTATTGTGGAAGTGATGAACTGTACATAACAGCCGTTACGAACGGCGCACATGTACCTGTTGCGTATAGCATCCAGCTGGTTCTTTAGCACTGCTTTGTGCTGTTCCAGAACATCCCGCAGTGGAACGGTCACATGCTCCCGGTGTTCCCCCTCCGTGCATTCCAGGCACATGGCTGTCTCACACGACTCGCAGTAAAACTCCATCACCTGCAGGGGCACCAGAGAGCAACCCTTTCATTATCAAAGGGAGCTAATGTACGCTAACAGGCCTGAACAGCGTAAACACACAGGTATTTTGACTTTTAAGACACAAAGGAAAAAAGCTGGTAGCTTTAAGGTGTGTCTCAGAGGACAACGAGGAGAAAGCGACAGCAGCCTATGCCAATGAAAAATTGGCATAAATGCAGCGAAAACAGGGGTGGTAAAGGAATTCCTCATCACTTGTGGCTGTGCGGACATATCTACATTCTGGCCGCAGTTTTGATGGTTTCTCCTTCATGTTCCAACTAAGTGTTGCCAAATTTGGTTTCATCATCAGATGGTAAGAGGCTTACCTTGCCCTCGTGATTGGGGCAGGAGAGCGGTTTCCCAGCGGCTGCTGCGCTGACAGACTCCAACACACTGCAGGCCTCCGGCCGAGAACATTCTGGGTCTCTCTGCAACACCTCCATGAGGTTTGTGATGAAGAAGTTGTTCTGTAGTGCTGCCACACCTTTCTCAGGCAAGATGGAGGTCTGTCTGCACACCGGGCAGGACAGTGTCAAAGACTGAGCAGGAATGTAGTTCTGTAGGCACCTGTGAGATAGAGAGAAGGATAGACATGATTAACGACCTCAAACAAAATAAATCAGGCACAATTATCGATCTCCTCATGTTGTTACAAACCCTTTATTTCTTCTGTAGAACACGAAAGGAAATATTTTGAAGAATGTTCCCATTGTTGTATTCTTGTGAAAGTACAATGAAACAATGAAAGTAGATGGGGACCAAGGACTTATGAGCTCCAAAAGGGACAAAAAGTACAAATACTATAAACCATCAAAAATGTAATCCATAGGACCATGCACTATCTTCTAGAGTCATACGAGAGCTTTGTGTGAGGAAACGACTGCAATTTAAGTCACCATTCACAGTCTTTTTATGTGGAAAGGAGTAACATATATTTTGCTATAAATACCTCCCTTTGTGTTCTACAGAACAAAGTAAGTCATACAGGTTTTAAAAGACCAGAGGGTGAGTAAATGATGATAAAATGTCCATTTTTGTGTGAACTATCACTTTAAATAGGTATAAAACAATGTATTTCAATGTCACATATTTTAAATTTTTATGATATATATTGTAAATGTTAATGTAAAGATATATATAAACAACCATTAATATACACTACCTTCCAAAAGGGGTTAATATGATTTTTAAAAAAATAAATTAATACTTTTATTCATCAAGGAAGCTTTAAACTGACAGTAAAGACATTAATAAATTTACAAAAGATTTCTATTTCAAAAAATGCAGTTAAGCAATGCAGCTGTTAATCAAAGAATCCTGAAAATAACAAAAATATTAAGCAGCAGTTTTTAACATTGATGATAATAATAATAATAATAAATGTTTCTTGAGCACAAAATCATCATATTAGAATGATTTCTGAAGGATCGTGTGACATTGAAGACTGGAGTAAAGATGCTGAAAATTCAGCTTTGCATCACAGGAATAAATTACATTTCAAAATATATTCAAACAGAGAACAGAATTATTTTATATTGCCGTTTTACTGTCATTTTGATAACCATATAAATACAGCCTCTGTGAGCATAAGATGCTTTTTTTCAAAACAAAAATCTTACCAAGCCCAAACATTTGAATGGCGGTGTATTTCACATTTCATAAATGATGTACTCCTGCGAGACAATGTGAGAGCGAGATGGCCAGGAGGGCAAGTGTTGCTGAAATTTCAGTCACAACATGAACAATCACAGTGGAAACACTCCACAAATACAAAGCACAAAACACCCTAACAGACATATAAAGACACAGACAGTCTCATTGTCACACTGCACACATCTCATGCCATCGATGCAGAAGAAAATATTTGTGGTAGAGACAGAGCATCCAGGCCAAGTAATAAGTGAACTAAGTTCATACAATCCTAACAAAAGATTAACAACTGATCTATGTTCTAATCATTGAGCATGTAATGAAAACCGTGAGCTCTAATTTTAATATGCTCAAGCCGGAGCTGTGGCCTTGCACTGTGGTGCTCATGTGGGGAATATGAGTTCAAGTCTGGCTCGTGCCATTACTGGATCTCCTCTCCATCATTTCCAGTTCTCTCTCTACTATCAATAATATTAGAAACAAGTACAGACCTTTCGCAGAAGGTGTGCAGGCAGGGCAGGACTTTTGGGTTGTGGTAGTGGTCCAGACAGATACTACACACCAGGAACTGCTTGTCTATCTGGCGGACCACTGGGCTTGTGCGGCCGGTCTCAAACTTCGCCATGGTGACAGACATCCACAAAGGGGGCCGAGGGCCAGGACACACCTTAACCTGAAATGAACAAGATGCTACGTTATTAAAAATCTTCCAACAGGAAAAAAACACAAAGTTTCATCCTTTTATCTTTGAAAAGATGAAGAGGCACATCTTAAGGGCAATTCACACTGCGCCGACAGACGCCAACCAACGCACACAATCCCAAGATTACAGTACGTCACTTCTCCGACATTTCATGATGCAAAAACAAGCGCCGACCAACGCAAACACATGACGACATGGCTAACACACCGATCTGACAAAATTTGACAAAGTGTCCGTTGCCATTGGTCCGCGACCTCTGTGTCTGTCGGTACAGTGTGAATTGGCCTTTAAAGGGATAGTTCACCCAAAAATGAAAATTCTGTCATAATTCACTCACAATAATGTCGTTCCAAACCCATAAGACTTTGGTTAATCTTTGAAACACAAATGTAGACATTTTTAATGAAACTTGAGAGGTTTCTGTCCGTTCATTGAAAATCCAGAAAAAAGGTCATAAAAGGCATCATGAATCCATATGAATAGTGCAGTTTAATCCAAGTCTTGTATGTAGATATGATTACTTCATATGACGAACAAATTTAATTTAGGGTTTTATTCACATATAAACACACATACAGGATGTGATGTACCCTATGTATGTATTGATCTTTGTTTAAGTGTAAATCAAAGCCTTAATAAATCTGTTCATCATATAAAGCAATCATATCTCTCCACAAGTTTTGGGTTAAACCCATTCATTTCATATCAGTTCAAGTGACCCTTCTCCGGCAGTTTGATTGACAGGTGATCTGACCAATCATAACCCTGAATCTGCCATTTTGTCTGACAAAGCAGTCAGGAGAGTTAGTAGATCAACGTTGGTGAACTTGAACTTCTGAACTTTGAAAAATTGTGTGTACTCACTTCTTTCCGTGCTTGAAACAACATTCATTCTGATGTCCATTCATGTTTATTTGATACTATAAATGAACTTGAATGAAGAGATGGTTGATTCACGAGCCGCTTGAACTGAAGAGTTACAGCAATCTGTCACGACACATTAAAGAGCCACTATACGGTATTTATTGTTTAAACTTCTGTAAAAAAAAATTACAATATTTCAAATATGTCTGTCGATGCGTTGTCAGTGTCCTCTTTGCTCCGAGATGTATTTTTCACTCCGTGAGAACATGATGTGTAGCATTAAAGCGTATGGCTTGTCAGACAAAGCAACAGTAACTAAAGGGGGCGGGTCTTTGCAAAGGGTCAATTAGTGTTATGATATCTTTATGACCTTTTTGGATCTTTTAAAATTAGGTTACCTGGACTTTCAATGGAAGAACATAAATCTCTCAAGTTTATCTTAATTTATGTTTCGAGATTAACCAAAGTTTTATGGGTTTGGCTGAGTATGAAGTGCGATGAATGATGACGGAACGTTCATTTTTGGGTGAACTATCTCTCTGAGATGGCAAGAGAAGACAACCTCCTATCTGAACAGGATAACGTGAGAGTGAGACAACCTGTGACACCTGCTGAGCTGCTACAAAACCAGCAACTTTAACAGGAAAATAACCGTTATTCTGCAGGGCAAAGAACACACTGTAAATTGGATTACAGAGTTGTGGAGGAAAATAAATGACGACAATTTTCATGCCACTTTTCCGGATGAGCAGCAACAACAGCGGGCAGACAGATAAGCACTGATACAAGGACATGAGCTACTGCTGAGGCCATTACAAGCTCTTGCAATGTGGGTACATGCCGTGCCACTTTTTACTTTAGTTTTCCTCCAGGCAAAGAGACATGAGACAGAGGTAAAACTAGTATTTCGGGATTAATTCTACTTCCAGATGTAAATGAGAACATCTAACAAGAGGGTCATAGAAAGACGACCCTCTTTCAAAGAGTTCCACTGACATACCGTGTTTAATACTAATGCACAATTCCTTTTTTAGGTCTCATTTTGTTGTACATTATTTACATATACACTGTTAAAAAATTATTGTAAATTTTACAGTATAATACTGGCAGCAGGGTTGCCAGCCAGTTACTGTAAAATTTACAGCAGTACTGTAATTTAATTTACAGAATTTCCCTATATTCTCTGATTACAGTAAATAACTGTATTTTTTAAAATTATGAAAGGTCAATTTACAGCAATATCCTGTAAATTTGAGTCAAACCAACATGTGACCCCAGAATGCATTGGAGTTTACAGCAATATGCTGTATTAAAAAACAGCCAGCAGCTGTAAAATAATGCTGTAATTTTTACAGCAATTCATTACAGTGTATAGTGAAACACAGTGAATAGTGAAACAATTTAACATACAGTATTTCCTGCATTCAGAAGCAAAATTACTGTCATTATTAGTTGATCCACTGACAGGATGCATCAATACATCTGACACACTTTACCCCACAGCTACCATTAAAAACAAAATACTTAAAATACTACAGCAATACTTTTTTCATGTGGGTCTGTCAATCACAGTGAATATATGTACAAATATACTGTATATGATGAATATGTTCACAAAAACACAATAAAATAACTTGTGGGCACGATTTAGCCTACTATTTTTTTCATGCATGTCATGTCCAGGGCTCCATAAATCCGACTTAATATAATATAGTTTTTTTTTTTTTTTTCAATATTTTGATTTAGGTTTTATTTTTGTATTTTCTGTTTTCATTTTAATGTTGTAAAGTTTTAGTAATTTTATTGTTTTTGTCATTTTTTTATCTTTAAATGTCCATATGATGCTTATAGAAAAATCATATAATTTTATAAACTATGTATTTTTTTTAAATAAACATTTTTATTTCAGTTTTTATCAGATTATTAATTTGAGTTATTTTAGTAAATATATTAAAAATAAATTAAAATGAGAACTAGAACTAACTAAAATAGGATAAGTTTAAATTTTTTTTAATGTAGTTTTAGTTAGCCTATAAACCTATAATAACCCTGCTCCTGTCATCGCTCAAAACATGTGCCACGTGACCAAAATTATGCACGATTTTCTAGATAAAGGGGGTGACACATCTTACCCCACTCTACAAGTCAGATTCAATATTCATTTCTCATATCAAAACACAAAATAAGGCCCTTAATTCAGGGAATTCTCTGTTTGATCAGTTTGCAGACCAATTATGACACTTTCAGTCTCTCCCTTCTGCTCTCTGTCATGTTTTGACAGCGAGCGTCTTGTTCTCAGTTTACTCCAGTGCCTCTGGTCCCAGCATTGCTCTGATAATTCTGACATGTGCTCTTGTGAACGTATGAGTGATGGTAACATGAGAGTGTTAAACACTACTGATATTAGTTTCCTTCTCCCGCCTTCTAAAATCCTCCTCTCCCCCACCACACAACCCCTCATCCTTTCTGTTTTGATGTGTTGATATATGTGGGCTATATTTAGACGCATGTCTCACTGGGGTAAGCTTAATAAGGGGTCACGTCCAACAGCGGATGGCTGAGATTCTTGTGCATTACACAGAAAGAGGAGCCAGAGCAGGTATCTGGGCAGACAGGAGCTCAAATACACACTGGCACGTAGAATTCATGATCACGTGACTATAAATGCAAAGCATATTTATAAATGAGATTTACTGGTCTGAAATGAGAAACATTTTTTTGGAAAACTTTTTTGCATACATGTACATCATATTAGTACACATTATTAGAAAATCTGAGAAAAACTGAAATAAAAATGATTAAAAAAATCATTTAGTTTATAAAATTATGTAATTTTTCTATAACAATTATATGGACATATTTAAAAAATAAAAAATGATAAAAGCACAATTAAATTACTAAACTTTAACATTAAAATGAAAACAGAAAATATACAAATAAAACCTAAATAAAATATATTTATAAAAATATTATAATACTATCTCACTAAAATAACACATCACAGGAGATGTTTATTATGTTTATTACATTCATATACATTTCTTTTCCATTCATATACACATTGAATCATGAATATTATATTTTTGGGGAGTCTGACCACATGACATTTGACTTGAATTAACCTTGTCTGATATTTTAAGAGACTTATCGATCCTCACACAGTCATGAGGTTCTGCATATGATAATTTCCTGTTTTTTTGTGTGTGTTTTTTTTTTTTTTTTGCATTTTGGTTGGACTGACTTTGATTTCACAGACAAAGTTTTTTAAATATAAAAAGTAATGAAGTATTTTTATATTATATATATATATATATGACATAAATTAATAATAGCAAAACTTGTTTTTTTTTCTTGATTATAACGTCAGGACAAGTTGTATCATTGTATCATTCTATCATCCTAATATATTTTTCATTTATCCATCCAATATATATATATATATAACCACTTTTAATTAAGATTTAAAAAGAAAAATAAATCATATCATAAAAGTCTTATGTCTTAAGTCTAATCATAAAAAAGTCTTATTTCACTAGCCCACGTGCATGCCAACCAAAACACTACAAGTGACATGATTTGCCCTGAATGCTGACTGACATAAAACCACCTGTTCCAATAAAACGAGATCTTATGGGTCAAGCCACCGGTCAGCAACCCTGACCCAGATACAGCCACAATTGAGAAACCAAACACTGTGTCATTGTTCAAAAAAAGAAGCCAACAACAATCCGCAATTGTGTCATGCCGCCACATCCAAAATTATCCCACAATGCACTCCCACACGTCACTGTGTGCATGGCACATGTGTAAACATCTTTGAAACACACTCAAATCCTATAGAGCTGCTGTTCTGACATCCACGAAGACCTGGTAAAATCAGAATAGGCAGTGAAGGTGTGACCATAAACACGAAGTGAAGCACGAGCTCGTTCCAAAACCAACTCTGAGCAGACGTGAAACAGGAGACAGAAACAAAAGCATTCTTCTCTTTCAAAGCCACAGCTCTTCACTGCTCCAGTGAACAAGCAAAAACACTGACAAGCGTTCACGTGCACACAGCAAGACTCAAACGCACTACAGGGTTAAAGAGGAATCACACTTACACGCTAAAGCAGAGTGGATGCTTCTCAGGCAGGTTCCATTGTTGTTTTCTGAGATTTCAGTAGGGCCTGGTGGCTGAATAGCACAACAGATCCCCTTCCCTGGTTCTATCCCCCCTCCCCAGATGAATGCACCGCTCGTCGTCCCCACGCCTAGTGCGCTCTCACTGCCCGAGCACAGCTGTGATGTCACAAAGGGGTGGCCGGCTAAAGCCAAACCACGTCTACTGGGCTACACCATTGGCTGAAGATGAATGCACAGCTTTCGCTCCTCCCACAAGCTCTGCTGTGATTGGTCATGCAATGTTATCTTCCCAAAGGCATGGATTGCCTCACAGAGAAACAATTCCTATGGACAGATTGGGTGGGTTGGGAAAGGGAGAGGATTTAAGTTGAATGCCAGCTTTTTAGTGCAATGACTGTAGTGTGTGCGTGAATGCTTGATGAACAATAAACAATAATGATCATGATTGTGTAACAAAACATCTGCTTCTAAAGGAAAAAGCTGCTTCTAAAATGCAGTAAAAGTAAAAAATTTTTGAGTCCTAAAGGTGTTTCAGCTGGGATGTTTTTATCTCTGTGAGGATATTAAATTTCCCTTTATGTTTCAACTATTTTAACATGACAAAACCCGTCAAAATGACCGTTAATCTTGATTTAGCTCTGGACATCGTCCTGCCTTTGCTTGCTTGTGAACTGACTGACATATAAAGTCTTAAAACAATCTCTCTGTATGATGGTTATATAAGAGATGATGTCATTACAGCTGGGGGGAGTGACTCCAGATTGTAGGATTATGAATTCCAATACCTCTGTTTTCATGAAAAAAATAAATAAGTAAATAAACAAATCAGTAATAAATAAACAAATCAATATTAAAAATGTAATAAATAGTAACAAAATTCAATGTTTAATAATAAGCGATATTTTATTTATAATTGTACCTAATACCTATAGTTTTGCATTATTGAGTATGTAATTATATTTATTTGTTTAAAACAGATTTTAAAAACACATTCTGAGTGGATGACATTTTTAATCTGTCAGCAAGAGCGGGTGGAGATTAGATGGAAAACATCAACTGTCATTAATCCGGAGGGATTGACTGTCTGATTTCTCCCACGGTGGCTGGTTTTCAAATAACACTTACACCACTAACTGACGCCACTGCTCTTTTTATTCATGGATTTTTTTTAATATATGGGAGAATACATCCTGTAACTTGTGTAAAAGGGAAATTAAAGACGGAGAAACGTTGTGCGATGAAAAAGATTGTATATTCTTTTCTTTTTTTTAATCTTTGGAACAGGAGTAGCTTTGTGGTTAATGATCTGGGCTGACGTTATAAATATTGTCCGCTTGCTCCATAGGTAGAGGCACCCAGAACTTAACGGCCCTGAAAAGGCGACCAGATCTTGAGAGGCAGCCAATTGAAATCTTAAACATGTATCCACTGCAATTTCCTGTCCTTCTAAGCAGGCTAATATAATCTGTCAGCAGTTTTGCACTGGCCATACCTTCACTAAGCTTGTAGATCAGTAACTGGCTGTGCTTATTCAAACAACAGGGAACTATGAGACAGAGCTGTGGGAAACTCCATCGCAAAACATGACTAGTTCGATTTTGCAATCATTCTAGCTCAAACAGAAAAAGTTTCGAAATTTTAATTAGATATAATTAATTTTAAGTATCATCTTCATATATTATATGTTCGTCTGTGTAATAACCAAACATATGGCGCTCTCCCATGGCACAGTGAAGCGTAATTAAAGTTTCCTGGCAACTGCATTAATTAATCTTTACATAAAGTGTAATAAGATGCTACGTCTAGTCCACTCGGCTCAGATGGAGCCTTCAGGCACTGTCCTCTTACTGTGTCCAGTTATGTAATTCAGCATGTCACTGCAATTGCAGAGAGGGAGAGGTACTCATGCCGCAGGAAACATGACTCAACAGAATGCTGTCAGGATACCGCAGGCAGGAGAGAGAGAGAGAGAAAGAAAAGATCTTGCTCTACCTATGCCATGGTCTTGTACTGGTCATTACACAGATTTGGGAGTATAGAGCTACACTATGGGTCTTTTTAGACTTGTGTTTTTTTTTTTCTGTATATTTGAAGATTACATGCTGTAACTTGTGTAGGAGAAGTTAGAGACAGACAAACTGAGTATATGTGTGAATTTAGACCTCCATTATATTAATTCTTACATTCCTAAGCTGATTTCACCATCAAGTTTTTTTTTTTAATAAACATTATTAAAGCTTGCAGTTACGTCGACACATCTTACCCCAGTCATGCTCAGATATTTAAGTATAAAGTTTGTCTCAGATGTTTCTCCTAAAATAACTAAAAACACACACAGAAAACTGAAAAATATATCATAGCCCAATTCATTTGTTTTATATATATATATATATATATATATATATATATATATATATATACACACACACACACACATATTATATATTTAAAGCATTTTCAGTTTAGTCTATTTCTTATTAATATATTAATGTGGAAAGAACTGTGACTTTTGAGGCATATTCTTAAATTCTTACTGAAGAGAAACAATCAAGATGTTGAAGAGGCAAATGAGCCTGAGATTGTGTAGATAATAAAATAAAACCTCCTGAAAAAAAATAGTGTCTGTTTTTTAAACATCATTAATTCAGAATTTGCCTTGCTAAACACAGAATGAGGTGTGACACTGCCATTAAATATCCATCAATAACAGAAGATCAAAGTGAACTTAAGAAGGGTTGCATTGTCGTTAACTTCTATAAATTGGTTAGAGGTGCACGCGCTCTTGGTAAGCGTGAGGGGCTCTTAATCAGACTTGGTCCTGACAGTGGACCATGAATAGCTTATCCACATGTTCTAATCACTGTCTCTCACTCTCTCTAGACTGTGGAAATATTCCTGGAGGGCATGCATGCATAGCTGGGTACATAAGTCAGGCCAGAAATAATCTGATTCCGTGTGTGTATTTTCAAAAGAGATGCTTAAGAACACTTAATGCCTTAAGCATACAAACAATACCAACAAACAGGTCAAAGACTTTTGAGTTTAATAAAGTACTTGCCATTTGTAAAATGGAGTGTTTTAATAAAGCTAATGCACATATGCTTTTTGCAGATGGGTGTGAGTCACCCTGTGGATAGACCTCTGGCGCTTCAGTGGAAAAACTCACTTATACAGTATGTTTATCAGTTTAGGAGTATAAATTATGCAGAAGTGTCCTCATTCGGTGGTTCAGGACCGAACAAGTGTTTTCTGAATAGTGAGTAGAGGACCAGACCCCTGAGAGTTCAGAGGGGCTGCAGTTCTGGTGGGCTATGACGCACGCCTTCACAAATAACCCCAGCAAACATTGGAATAACTTAACACTGCCAAAGTCTTTACAAAATACATTAGATTATGCAACGTTTCACAAAAAGCATTAGATTTTTCTTTGGATTTTAAGTGCGTAGTCTTTATTTTGTTACATTTTTTTCCTCCAAGCTTAATGTGCATAGACAACTTTAAGTAAGCCAATCAAGGTTGACTTCCTGAGAAATGTGGCTGTGGAGCTTTTAACATGCCCCATTTACTAATTTCAGGCTCAAACAATGGCGTGAGTTTGAGGCTGAACTAGCTTTATTCAGTTGTAAGAAAGGGGCAGGATTTAAGTGTACTAAATGATTAGAGAGGTCCAGTATACATAATCAGAGAGAAGTCTGTTGTTTCAATGGAAGATTGAGTTAAATTTTTATTAAAAATGACAAGGTCAAAACCAATTTTTAAAAAAAAAAATCAAACATGCATGGACTAATCATTCACAATAAAATCAATGCCTGCCCACTTTTCCAGTGGTGTTGGTTCCGGAAGTATTTTTCCATTTGTTTTTTCCCATTGGGATTTCAAAAAAGGTTTCATTAAAGCATTATAAAGAACCAAGCCAACCAGCTAGGTGAATCATAACTTTGCAAACTTTGATATTAAGAAAAAAGATAAAAAATACAAGACTTTAACGGCTTTAGTCAGGGAAAGAACCACAATCCCATGAAGCATAACGACCAGCATAATTGAAGTAAAAAACGATGCAGGAATAGCTATAAAACTACTAATTTACAAATGCTGACTATATCCTATATATAGAAACAATGCACTTTAAGTTTATTGCAAAATATGTATTACAAGCTGGACTTGTAATCTGAAGGTTGCCGGTTCGATTCCCACGCTGGCAGGAATTGAAGGTGGGGATTGTGAATAAACAACACTCTCTCCACCTTTGATACCATGACTAAAAAGTGCCCTTGAGCAAGACACCTAACCCCTGATTGCTCCCCTTGTAAGTCGCTTAGGATAAAAGCGTCTGCTAAATGATGAAAAATGAAAAATGAAATATTCTGAGAGTGTAGAGAGACTGACTTGATCACGTCATTTTCTTCATGGGAGTAAGAGGAGCTAACAAGATCTTTTGGCATGTTTCGACTCTCTGATTGGTGAAATTTACCACACAGCATGATGGGTAATGTAGTTTTTCACCACAAATGCTGCTGTTAAACATGATTATTTTAAAACTAAGTTGAAATAATGATGGCTAAAGTTTTCAAGTTTCAGAATAAGATATTATCAATTAGCAACCTCGTAGCTCACAGTAGGGTTGTCTTTAAAAGTATATAAAGTTATTATTAAAAATCATTTTTTCCTATGGAGAAAATGAATGGAATTTTTACTTCCTATTTAAAAGTAATCACCAAAAAGTTATTCAGAGAATATTATTTAGCAAACTCATATTTTGGTCTGGCTTCATTTTTGTATGTATGGCCTGCTTTTGACAACCCAATCTATTCCCGATGGGTAATAATTTTCCTGTTGAAAAACAGTTTAACTCGAAAATACATTACATTATGCCATTAAAATCTGTTATAAATGTGGTTTCGTGTTGACAGCTGGGGGTAATATAAAATATTATCAAAGTTAGCATGTGATATTAAACCAAGAAGTGTCAACTGACCAGCAAACATAGCAAAACAGTTGCGCTACCAAATAGCATCATCAAATTTGACTATTTCTTTTTTTGCATTTATAGTTCACCATCAGTTAGCTCACACTGTGTGGCAGCACTTTTTTCAGGCTCTAATGACCCTTCATTAATTCCTCCTGTCCTCCATTTCTCATTCTCATAAACGCCTTCATAATCAAGGAACAATAGTCAATAGTGTATGTAATCAAGCCAAGAAAGACTAATTCTCCCTCAGACCCCTTAAGCTGACAGAAATAACACAACTCTGATCTCTGGAGAATAACTCAGATTCAAAATAAACCCCTACAACCCAGCGGAGAAGTAAGATGAATTGAGACTGTTTTAAAATGATGGTTTTGCCGAGGAAGGGCACGTTGTCATGCTTGTTTTATCGCATTACAGCACGCTTGATCACATCAAACACATAATGCAAACACATCCATGCATTGCTTAAGTGCATCTAGAGGCAATAATAATAATGCTTTTCTCATACTGTTTCACATGAACACTGACATTCACAGTGAGCTGTCTTCAAAAGGAAAGCATCCTTGGATTTTTTAGAATCATTTCTATAAACACTTTGGATCTGTCAGTGAGTTCAAGAGGTTCTGGCACTGTAAGCTAGTGTATAACAATTTTGCTTTGGTTTCATTTTACTTACAAATGTGAGGCAAATGTCCTTATCTATGCTGGCAAAGTGTCCATTTTGAAAGAGATACACAAATCAAAACTAACAGAACCCCACGTAAGTGTTTTTCACAGCACATACCCTTCCATACTAAGGCTAAAAAGCCATTATTTTAGCACTAACAAGTTCAGACTGTGATCTTTTTTTATCCCTGTCAATCAAACTCAGAGGACGAATTCTGCACACTACTGACATGTACATCTGTACATGTACAAATGGAAAATATACATTTCTGTTTAAAGTCTTTGTGACCACGCAGGAATAATGTATGTGATATTTAATTTTTATGCTTGCATGTGTTAAAAATATTAATTGACATTCCAAATAATAGTGTGACTGAGGAAAAACATCTAAAGACATCTGCCAAAGAAAGCTAAAATAATAGACTTCAGGAAGTTTTCCTTTTGAATAAAAACAAAGGTGCACATATTTTAGGTACAATAAGACGCATGAATCAGTGAAAGCTTTTAAATAGAAACTGGTTGGTGTTTGTATTATGAATGTCACATCAAATAGCTGTAAGTACGTGCATTGATGAACTGGAATGGCTTCTCGGGTGTCTATAAACCACGTTGAATGAGCTAAACTGGTTCTATTGACGACATTAACAACATCACAAATTCATCACACCCAACAGATGAAACACAAATAAAACACATAAGAATACCCTGAAGGCGAAGGTTAGGTTGAGTAATGATCACTCAGGAAGCCATAACTATCACAATAAGGGCAGTATGTCACTGGTGAGGCCTTTAATATGATCCTATAGTGGATAGAGCACATAAACACACACACACATACATGAACAATGACCATGAATGACAGAGCCATAAAGCAGAGACATCTGTCAGCTGAGCTCCATCTCACTGCCTTTCCATCCATCATAATCTCCAACCAAATGACGTCAAATGCCTTTTGTGACTATGACAATCCCTGTTTGACCTCCCAGTATCAATCAAGAGGAATTGTACAGTCAAAGCTAAAGTAAAATCATTCTGAAAAAGGGTTTTATCACATGAAAAAAAGCCTTGGAGGAAATGCTTGCTTCATAATTGGTTTGATGGCTGTCCAACAACATTTGTACAGGTCTAAACTGCCAATTGTGTCAAAAAAGACAGGATTTCAAAGCCATACTTTACTTTTATCTCTAATGGAGACTTTGAATACTCTGTCTCACTTAGGTAGACATTATTCTTTGTAACAGGCCTCCCTTTTTAACACACATGTACACATAATGGCATGTAAGTGCCATTCACTTGCTCATATACTTCTTACAGCCTTTATTGTCCCACAGAGTTGATATTACAGAGAGGATTAGTACTCCTGTAAAGGTGATGATACACCGGGCAACTTTTTGAGCAATGTCACCGAGCAATGTTGCTTGGGCACTTTACCATTGAGAATGGGCAACAGATTTCTATCTGGACACTTTAGATCTAAATTTTTTATCCCATTCTCAAAGGGAAACTGTCCACACATCATCGCTCGGCGACATTGCTCAAAAAGTTGGCCGGTGTATCATCACCTTAAGAGTGCCTCTAGACATTGGAACTTTAATTCAAAAATTAACTAAATTATTTCAATTATACAATATTTGTATAGCTCTACACTTATGCCATCAATTAGCTCATTGTGTCTACTTTTATTTAGCATTGTTATAGTTAATCATAACTAAAACTTTTAGAAATAGTTTCGTTAATTAAACTAAAAGTGAAATCAAATATGGTTGCACTTTATTTTACAATATGTGTACTTTCATGTACTTACAGTGTACGTGTCTATTAAAATACTGAGTAATTTAAGGTAACTACATGGGTTAAGGTTAGGTTTAGTTGTAGATTCAGGGTTAGTACTAAGTTATAACCCATTTATTTATTAAATCATATTAAATCATTTCTGTAATAAGTACAAAGTATATACACGGGGAACAGTACTGTAAAATAAAGTGTTACCCAAAATATAAATATTAGATAAAAAACTTAAACTTAAAAAAGTTAAATGAAAATTAGAAATGGTGCCTTGGCAACTAAGTGAAATAAAATAAGATGAAGCTCAAAAATGTCTCAAATTCAAATAAATTAAAGCTAAATAGGAATAAAAAAAGCTTAAAAAGTACATCTAAAAACTAAAAACTAATACAAAAAGGTAATTTAAAATATCAATAAATGTTTTAACAGTATATAAATAACACTGCAAAGTTAGGAGAAAAGTGAACTGATAGAGAAATGAATCATCTGGTAATTGTTTTGAACTTTAAAAAGATCAACCTTATGAGCAATATCATTTCTATCTTGGGAACCATCAAAGCTAATAAAAATTTTACAGCACATCAACAGCTGTATTTTAGTCTACTAAAGCAATATTATAATAAGTGTCAGTCCCACCCTTGACTGCACTGTTGTGTTGTCATTATTACATTATTTATAGCTGCCAGCTCGGATGATTACTATGACTGTACCTGTAATATCATGCCACGGTAATAGGGAGGGTCATTTAAGTCAATAAATGCTATAAAAAAAAAAGGAATGCATTTATTCTTGAATGCATCAGATGCTGGATCATTAAGATGTATCACACATCTTCTGTCTACAGACACTTCCTATCATTGCTAAGAGACAGGAAGCCACTGTGGCATTATTTAAAGACACTCATCATGAATTTACAATTCAATCTGAAGCCATCCATTTAAAATCCTACCAACAAAACCGAATGTTTTCCCCTTCGTGACTCGGATAAGTGGAAAGTACAGGCAGTAGAGCAGGTGATATTGAAGAGAGAGCCAACAAACACTTATCACACATGTTAAAGAAGACAGCTAACATACAGTACTTGTGTTTACACACACACTCATCTAAGTGCACATCCATACAGACACAACTCATTTCTTCACATACACACACACACTGTAGTTTTACGTAAGCACTGAAAGGCTGGCAGGGTGTTTGTTATCATGTCCGTGTATTTGTGCATGCATGTGTCAGAGATGCCCAGCTGACTGAAAGGGAGAGGCCAGACACTGCAGTAAATTATTCATCACAGTTCTTCTCAACGACAGCTTGATCAAATGCGTACAAGATGTATAGAGACTTTAACGAAAGGGATGGTGACACAACATGAGGAGAGAGAAGGAGGGAAAAGAGGGGAGCTCCCCGAAGCCGTACTCACGTGAGTTCTCGCAGCTGACAGAGATAGAGGGACGAAAAAGGAAAGAGAAAGATACAGACAGGTCTCAGCGAAGCATCCGAGCACAGACCCGTCCAGCCTTACTGCCCCTCATCCCAAAGGAGAAGAAACAGCCAGATTAAAGGAGCAAATCTAGAAAGCAGTAAAGACTAGAAGACAGGAGAGAAGCAGCAGCAGCAGAAGGGTGTGAGCAAGCGAGGCTGTATAATGTGTGTGTGTGTGTGAGAGAGAGAAAAGAGAGAGACTCTGATGAGGAGGGAGGGGAAGGGAAGATAGTGGAAGGGTATTGGCTGAAAGGAAGAGAGGTGGGGATGCGGTCAGCCAATACTCTGAGTGAAGGTGCAAGGCAACAGGAAAATGGCAGAGAGAGAAGACATCCTTTAGATACAGAGGAATCTCTCTTACGGTCTCTAAGGGTTGCCACTATACCATATATATGTAATATTTTGTGTGTATATAAATATACATATACATACATGCATACATACATGCATACATACATATATATAGATATGCTGATTTGGTGTTCAAAAAACGTTTCTTATTATTATCAATTCCAAAAATATTTTTGTGGAATTAATATTCATATTTAATACAATGAATATTTGTAATATAATATAAATAATATATTAATATATATATTCATATCAATATGTATTTACTTCACTTTTTATCAACTTGCTGAATAAAAGTATTAATTTCAAAAAAGAAAAACAACTCTTCTGAGCCCAAACTTTTAAACAGTAACGTAGATTTTTTTCATAGAGTATATCTTGATTTTTTCCCCCATAAAATAATAAAGCATAAAATATTCAAAACTGCTTGCAACATTTTATGAAGCGTTTGATTTATGTAAAAAACTGCCAATGGGGTAAAAAATAAAATAAAAGTAAAATAAATAAATTGTATAATAAATTATACAAAATAAATGATCTTAAAAAACAAATTAATATTACATTAATAAATTTAACATTTAAATGATGTTTAGACATTTTAAAATACTGATTAATACAATTTTTTGCAATGTACAGCACCACATATCAATACAAACACACACACACACAAAGTATCACATGTTCGTGACTATGTCAAAGAGAAACTCCTCAAGAGGTCAAATCTGGGAGGTGAATATGCAAGAAAATTAGTGACTCTCCTGTGAAAAGAAATCGCATGTTGACATCTTTTCTGCTGGCACATGGGCATGACTCTGAAAAGCCCTTTTGTTCGGTTTCCCAGCGTGCTGTAAGGGGGAGGGTTTATTTGTATTCACAATCAAGAGAAATGAGGGGCAATGAAAAAATAGCAGGAACAACATGATAGAAGAAAAATCAAGGGGACAAGATAATGACTCAGTTACTATCAACATAATGATAGCAACTGCACGAGAGCTAATGAAGATAAATGACCACAGAGAAAGAGAGAGACGTGCAACCACTGTACATATTCACTACACTATACATACGATAAGACACAGCATAATTATAGTCAAGAAATTCCAGCTTGGGCAGCAGGGTCACTTAAGTCACACCAGTCTTCTAACACAAGCTAAAAGCATCCTTTCTATCTTTTCCGACTGAAGTACAAAGATTCATGGAGAGATGTCGGACTACCAAGTCACAACCCTTCAAACTAATATAATATCACCGACATCTAGAGTGGCAAATGGAGTTCAATTCATCACTAAGAACCAACCGAAGGGTTAGAATGGGTGGAGACATATGTCTGGGGGCGTGGCTTAGTTGATAAAAGCAACAACTGCATCCACGCTGAGGGGGGTGGGCTGGGCCTGATCCCATTCCTTGATTTGATTGCATGAGAGAGCGATGTTACCATGGAGACTGCATCCAGTGCAGCAGAACCCAGATGGCAGGCTGCCTAGTTCCCCCTCCTCCTCATCGCTCTCTCTCTCTCTCTCTCTCTCTCTCTCTCTCTCTCTCTCTCTCTCTCTCTCTCTCTCTCTCTCTCTCTCTCTTCCCTCAGCAGCCTGGAGTAAACTCATAGAGGAAGAGCACAGACCTGCAGGACTCACAGTCTAAATTACATGTGACTGCAACACAAAGCCAGCACTCAGCACAGTGTGTGAGTGTGTGTATTTGTGTGCTCTATTAGTGGTATGAAGGCAGACCTCTTCAGGAAGCCTGAGGGTGGTGATGGCATCACATGTGATGCTGCAGATTCCCATGCCGTGGTTTTGTGAACAGACTCTCCAAAGAGCAGGAAAAACACTCTGGAAAACACTGCAGTCTGCTCTTGTATTTAATCATATACACATATTTTTTCTATTTTTTGAGTAGGACATTTCATCATTAGTGCTTTTGGCCCTGTGGACTTTAAGAAAATAAACTCTCTTTTAATGCTATCACTATTTTTTCATTTGGCGTTGATGTAAATTAATAAATATGATTACCTGAAACATACATATAAATTTTCCTGAAAATTAGCATTCGTTAGCATTCTGTGGTGGTAATGAGACTTTATGTATGTGTGTTTGTAAATATATATATACACACACACTACTAGTGAAAAGTTTTTGAATGGTAAGATTTGTTCATTTTTTTAAACAAAGTCTCTTCCGTTCACCAAGGCTTCATTTATTTGATCTGCTATACAGAAAAAACAGTAATATTATGTTTATAATATAACATTATAAATTTCTATACTGTCACTTTTGATCAATTCAATGCTTCCTTGCTGAATAAAAGTATTAATTTCTTTAATTTCTTTCCAAAAAAAAAAAAAAAAACTCTTCCTGACCCCAAACTTTTGAACAGTAGTGATAATGTTACAATTTCTGAAGGATCGTGTGACATTGAACTGGACCAGTGATGCTGAAAATTCAGCTTTACCAAAACAGATATTGTCACGATTGTCAGTTGTAGTACCTGCTAGAAACTCTAGAGGGCACTCCACCATGGACTCACTCACTCACTCTCTCACTCATCCACCAAGGCAGACTACATTTCCCAGATGCCCCGCACCCATCACTGATCACTCCACCAGCTGCAACACATCACCCAGCCCATTCTTATCAGTCACACTATTTAAGCTCAGGACAGACACACACATCCGTGTGAGGTCTTGTTCTTCTCCATGTTGACAATTCTGAGCGGTTTTCCCTGTCTTGTTTTCCCATTGACATTCTGCCTGTTTTCCTGTTTTCTGATTGTTTCGCCACCTGCCTTTGGATTATTGCCTGTTTCCCGAATTATGAATGATATCTGCCTGACCTGAACTTCTGTCTGCCCATTGACCACGATTCTGCCATTCCTCCTACATACCTGTTTTGCTGTTGTTTGACCATTGCCTGTGTGACTACTCTTGCTAAAATAAAGCCCGCACTTGGATCTCATCCGCTGACTTGCCCCTTCATTACAGAAGTAAAATTCATTTTAAAATATATTCAAATAGAAAACAGTTATTTTAAATTGTTAAAATATTTCACTATATTACTGTTTTTCCTACGTGTGTGTGTGTATATATATATATATATATATATATATATATATATATATATATAGTGAAATATTTTTACAATTTATATATATATATATATATATATATATATATATGTACACACACACACACACACACACAAACATCCCTAGCACATAAAAGTGCCCGCAGTTAAAGAAACACCCATTAATGTCACAAACTAATTTTTATATATTTCTAATATTTGTGCACCACAAATATATTCTTTCCTGGTTAAAACATTTTCCTTCTTTCCTTTTGTTCTTCTCAACATCTCATCTAAAGCAATGGTTCTCAACCAGAGGGCGTCAAACTTCCAGCGAGGACCCAATAAAACTTAAAATTATTTCAAATGAGTTATATTAATATAATCCTAATTAAAATAAAGCAAAACACAAAAAATAAAGATGTACAACATTAACATAACATCATATTTTTAGTTATTTTATTTTTATTGCAACAGAAGAACCAGAGGTTTATCTTGGACACAGGGGGATCTTGGAGTCAAAAAACCATTGATCTAAAGTGAGAATAACCAACTGCTTACATGTCTGATGTCTAAATCTAAAGATATGCATCAGCATTTATCAGGGTCTTATTATATTTAATATCTTTACATATGCAAACAGGGAATACCAGCGCTTAATTACTTAATAACTGCGAGGTATAAGGCAATAATATTCACTATAAAAAGATTTAACTCTCAGCTGCACTAATGAGTGCATTGTACTGAGAATGAACCGCAGGGATTAAAACCATTTTAAAGCTCAGTCTTTCTTAATCAACTAAGGAACAAAGTTCACCTATTATAGTCCTGCTGTAGCTACTTTACTTGCTCAGCTACATGTCTACGTAGTAGAGGATAAATCTGGTGTGTTGCAAAGCACTTCTCAATATCTCTATACACTCATTCTAATGTTTAACCTTAAATGGGATCAAATGTGATTGTGAATCATTTGGTGGCCATTGTTTGTAAGTCTCTTTTTTTCAATGAGTGGGAGGTCAAATACAGGTGATGTCTAGTGTTACTCATGACTGACGCAATAGATCAGTGAAGGGCTTCACAGGGTCACATCAATTTTCACACTTTTCCGGCAAACATAGGCCCGGAAATGACTCCGTGAATGCCCAGCATTGTCCTCCTTCTATCAGTTCAACCTTACTCAGCTTCCTCTCTCATGCAGGTCTATTGGATCATTAATGCTAAGCCACAACAGAAAAGTTCTTGAGAAAAGCAAAATCACAGTTACAGATTTTAATACCAAAAGGGTATTGAGGATTCATTTCCCAATTCAACCCAACATAATTAAGTTAAAACAACTTACCTCAACATGTTGCTGCTTTCAGCGATCAAGCTGAATTAGAGTGAGGGGACATTCCATCTATGTGTGATCTATAAAGAAGGACAACACATAATGTGACAAAAAATAAAGAGTTAAATCTCTAGGTTTTGAAAGTCTACTAGCAGTTTCAACGAGCAAAAAGCAAAGAAAAAAAGAGTGAACTTCAGAAAATATTTACTGCAAACCTCAGGAGGGCAAACTTCCTTTGTTGTTTAACATTTTATGACACAAAAAAAAATTTAAACAAATAAATCCATGTTAATGATGAAGATTTTATGTTGATTTTATGCCAATTCCCATTCACAGAACACAGTCAAATCGTGTACTAAAATATAGCGACATCTCCTGGCCACTTTTGATACCATAATGAATTACTAAGTGTGGGAAAAGTCCACTAAGACAACATTTAATTACAAACGTGAAAGAAATTGTGTACCATTTAGTCAACAACCCAAAGGCAATTCACTATCATTCCTTGTATAACTCGATCCACAGCTTTGCTTACTATGAACGAAACATGTCAAAATAATGTTTACATTCCGATACCAATATCAATACTGTTTTAAATGTATTATAATCATTTTAAATAACACACAGCACACACCCTCAACTTAGCCTATAAATGACTTAAGGTTTTACTCTGGGACATTTGGTCCCAATGTAGGAAAACCCTCTCAAACTCACGTCATTGAGTAAAATCAATTTTTAATAAAAATTTTTAATGTGACTTTTAGTAGACCAGTTAAAGTAGCTATGCACGAGGCATACTTTTTTTTTTCCATTTTTAACATTAAAATATGTTTGTTAAATAAATAATATACTTACTTTAGAGGACACAAAAATATCACAAGTTGGCGAGAGATGTTTTGTCAAGAATTCCCCCAACGAAGTGATCCTATCTTCCTTTCCTTCTCTAAAGCTCGAGTTTCTTTTTCTCCTCTCTCTCTCTCTCTCTCTCTCTCTCTCTCTCTCTCTCACACACACACACACACAAATCAAGCATTATTCAAATGCAAGATGTAGCTACTACTTGTGCATTATTCTATGGACAGCTTGCACAGAAAACATCCCATTATTTAGGAGTGATCTAAATGGTGGGACACTATGAACAAAACATAAAAAGGATAAATTATATTTACTGTATATGGAAAAAAAGTTCTTAAAATCCTGAAAATATACGTTACAAGATAATTTTGTATAAGTTCTAGATTGTTGCATGAACAAAATCAGCCTTTGTGAGAGTGCTGAGGAGGACAGGATGAAAGAAGACTCTGTGTTCTGCTGCAGTTTTTTTTTTTCCAGGGGGTATTATTTCACTGAGACACCAGCCAAGTGAGATCACACTGTAAACATACACCATTACCTAGACAACATGGCAAAATCTCCTCATTTCCATTTTAATCTGGATGAACAAGAGCAGAGAAAGAGAGAGAATGTTTTAAGTTCAGATGGCAAAAATAATGTAGATGAGAAACACATACATAAAAAATACAAAAACATAACCGAATAGTGACATCAACACCATTCTGTCCAAGGCTGCCAGAGTCACTGCAGTGGAAACTTCTTGATGCTTTCAATGTCATTACTAACCTAATAGTAGTAGTCCAAATACTTTTTGCCATAATTTAAAAAAAGATGTATGGCTAGTTATATAATTTAAACAAATGTTTTTGTGATACATTTAGCTTCAAAACAACGTTTGTGCTACATTTCATTAATACAATGGTTTCACGGACTCCAGAATACATAAGATGTGGAAAATAAGTGCTTTATACATCTTTTTACAGCGGATGCCAGTGAAAACATGGCAAGCCTATCCCTCACAGGCTCGCTTTTATACCCGTCATGGCGCTGCTCGGTGTAAGGTCTATTGTCCAACACTAAATTTGGAGGCCTCTGTATTGGCGAATACATTTCTGCTTATATTTATAATGCTATTTGTTTTCAAATTTGTGATTTCAGAAGGTACAGATACAATACGTTCTTTTTTTTTTTTTTTTTTTAAATATAATCTCATCTTGTTTGCTCTGGGTGACTTGACTGGCCACTGTTGTGTTACTAGTTGAAGGGTAAAGGCACAAACAACAAAGGCTTTAAAAGGTGGAATCCACACTTTATTAAGAATAAGAGAAGTTTCAACTAAAACAAATAAAATATCAAGACATCAGCACGCATCATCAGGTAGATTTGCATAAGAACAAAAGACATTAAGAACGTTGTAAGACAAGTCCCCAATTGTCTACATTCAGCAAATCCTTTATCGAAGTGTAAAATCCTTAAAAGTATAAAACTCTGTAGGACATGCCATGTCTTCTTAACCGACAGTTCCTGCCCGGTTTCTTTCCCCGAAGCGTCGAAAGAAAGATACAAGTCCTGAGCTTTCCGGTCTCTTATCTGGAAGAAGCTCCTGTCCATTGCGTCTCTGAAAGATCTGTCCCAGTTTGAAGTTAGATGCCTGCTCTTTTTCATCAGTAAGTGATGCAGACCTTATTGACATTCCGTGAGCCGGAGTTCGCTTTGAAGGACAGTCTGGCAATGAAGATGAAGTCCCCACATATGATTTACAAGAGAAAGAGGGCTTGTCGCGTACAGGTGTGTCAGGCAACGCCCATACCCCATCATCAAGGATGTCCACCCTGGAGATGGAGAAGGAGTGTCTGCGGTGGGGTGTGTTACGGGGAGAGATACGAGGGCTGAGGATGGTCCACGGCGAACCTAGACCTCCCATTCCATTCTGCAAGGCCAGATCCACCTCTTTTATATTCCTCTGTTGAGGAGTAGATGTGCGCACGCCGTGGCCTCTGGAACGATCTGGTGTAATGGTTCCATTCAGGTCGCCACAATCTTGAAAGCGGAAGATCTTGCCGGAGAGCTCTGGCATTTTGTCCGCCTCCTCTTTTTTCTCATTGTTCTCCTCTTCTTTTCCTTTATCCATGTGTCCAGTCTCCTCCACTTCTCCTTTATCCATCGCTCCGTCTTCAGTCACCACAAACTCTTTTTTGGTCGAGGTGTTGCTACACCCAACTTTAAGGTCCTTACTTTCAGGAATCAGTTCATCGTCAATGCACTGTCCTCTTTTGGATGCGGCACGTGCCCGCTGAACATCATTAACGGTGCAGGGTGGAGCCTCCTTCTGGCAGATATCCTCTGGTTCTTGCCCCCTCGATATCTCTAATTTCTCCTCATTGGTTTCCGCAGGGATGTCCAGATCCCCTCCGCCCTCATGCTCCTCAACCTGAGGGCGGATGTTCTTGATGGGGCTGTCTGTGACAGGCGTGTACCCAACGGGCCTCCTGCGAGAAGGACGCTGGCTAAGGAAGCTGGTCAGGACAGATTCTAGAGCGGAGGCTTCATTACTCCCATCCTGAATTGAGCACGTGCCAGTGGATCGGCGCTTAGCCGTTCTGGTCAGCTTTTCTCTTTCTCTCTGCTGTCGCTTGCGAGTCTCGGCCACTTCTCGTTCACGGTTTTCCTGCAGCACAGGACAGAAGAGGCTGTGGGTGTTTTTCCAACATAGAGAACAGATGGACAAAAGATTGACGTTTTTCTTCCTTTTTGTTTTCAAAAATCTTGTTAAAAAATCTGACACTTTTTACAATGTCTTTATTTTATTGTCCTTGTCCTAGCCCCAGGTTTAAAACTTGAAAAAAAAGCAATCACAAATATACATAAATTTTATTTAAAATCTAATATAAACAAATGTGTGAAATAAATGCATTTCAATAGTGTTAATTTTTCAAAAAAAAAAAAGAAGAAAAAAAGAAAAAAGGCTGTGATCAAAGCATGGACCTCCAATGGAAGCTTGTTTCAACCATGAATTAAAAATAATAAACGTAATTGCAACTTTTTTTCTCAAAGTCAGAATTGTAAGTTGTAAAGACAGAATTGTGGGATATAAATTCACGATTGTGTGTTATAATGTCCAATTGTGAGGGGAAAAAGACTTTTTCTTCCTCAGAATTGTGAGTTTATATCTCACAATTGCATGTAATAAAGTCAGAATTCCGAGATAAACTCAATTCTGAGAGGCAAGTTTTATCGGAATTACTTTAAATCTCACAATTCTGACTTAACAAATAGCACTTGGAATTTAAATCTTGCAATTGTGAGGGAAAAAAAAGAGATAAAGTAACAATTACCTTTTATTTTTTATTTAGTGTTGGAAACAAGCTTCCATAGCCTCCACTATAGAGGCTTTGCATAAAACAGTTGGTACAATCAGGCCTTCACAGTGTTTTTCTGAGATACTTATTTTCTTCATTTGTTCTAAAGCTCTGGCAATTGCAAATAGTTTGCATGTATTGATAAAAGCATGTATGTTGATAAATTTTATGTGTACATTTTAAACTAAATTAAAGAAAAAAATAAAAATAAAACTGTGATGTCACATCCATCGCACTGATAGGGAGAAAAAAAAAAGTTAGTGTATTACACTTGTTTACCAAGAAGTCAACAGTGTCAGTGAAGAGCATGACTGAGATGAAATAAAACATGAATAATCAAGGTAAATGTCTGGTGCAATCAATTTTAATTCATCATAGGCTAACAAATAATATCTAAAGTTCTCATATGTGAAACCAAAATACATTTTATAAAGAATATGCAACAGAAATTTGATGCAATGAAAGTATTTGAAGTGTTTTGTGTGCAACAAAACATGTGGCACCACCCTTCTAATCAAGTTCCCCGCATTTTGCCCGTATAAGACATGGCAATTTACCTGTGTAGCTCTCTCAAACCTCTCACAGAAGGAATGAAAGATAGAGCAGCACTCTTCTAGTTTAAATGCGGCTGGGTCTTCACAGAAGTACTCTGCCACTGAGGCACTGATGGTGTCCAGTTCCTGAAGAGAGGCCTCTGCGTCTGCAAGCCGAATGTCTGCCATCTGTACGAGAGTAGACATAGATTATTCCCCGAATACTGATACTCCATGCTGTTTTGCCTGTTAAGGCAATTACAAAACAAATCACCTGACATTACACTGCAATTTCAATACATTTTCTTGTAGGTTACATAGAAAACCAAAATATCTTACACAAAGAAATGCTTCCATTTGATGTTGTAGATCGGGCTGTTTACTAGCGTCCATCTTCGCTTCCCTAATTTTCTCCAACTCCCTTTGAAGGTCCTTCTCTACCTCCTGCTTTTGGATCCTATATTGCGTTTATGAACAAAGTGGCATCATACTCCAGAAAGCATCTCCTATACATTACAAAACATACTCTACCTACCTTGCTGCAATCCTAATGTGTTGAAGCTGATCAGGGAAACACAGCAAAGCTTCATCAATCTGTTGGGCTTGCTGTAATAAAAAAAAAATTGATACAGTGACTTAATTTTCTAATATATTCAAAGAATCAACATTCAATAATGAATAAAGTCCTGAAAAGTGTGAACACTTAATTTACCATGGATACATAGTGCATAAGATTCATGCCAGGTTTATTTGCTTTGGTGTCCACCAGTTTGAGCAATGACGTCATCCTGAATCCAATGGCACTACCTGCATAGCCACCCTGAACAAGATACAGCAAAAGTCATTCATCTGCTCCAGCTGTAGTTCACACTCAGGAACTGCGTTTATAACAAACAGAACAGACCATGTGACACTCACTGCATTCATGTAGTTTCCAGCCTTCAGCACTAGCCTGATGATTGAATGTAGGCCATCACATGCCAACAATTCTAGTAGGAAGACAAAAGTTGGGGGTCAGTATGATTTCTTTGTTGTTGTTGGAAGATATTAACACTTACTTAGCAAAATTGTTCTAGTAAAAAAATAAGAGTAAAGACAACAATTTCATGTAAACTTACTATTGATACAAAGAATCAGCATATTAGAATGCTGAACATTATAAAGACGGTCAGATGTTCTTGCTAATTTGACCATTTTCAAATCATGCTAGAGAACATGATCAGATTTTACACAAACATAAGCCATTTTTTCACTTAAATTCCTTATGCTAATAATTTCTAGTGGAAAAGAAGAAGTATTTCCACTGGTGTTGTAAGACTTTTGGAAGTACCATTAGCAGCAGTTGTCATGACAGCAATGGAGTGCTTGATGTCCTCTATAAAGGGAAAAAACTCTTCTCTGAGGAGCAGGCTCTTTAATCTCACTTTATACCTGAAAACAAATAAAAGTCACAGAATTAGTAGCAGCTTTTTAGCTAAAGCCCATTTCAAATGAGCAGTTCAACACTTTTGAACATGCACGTTCCCACAGAATTTACCCCTGAAAAGCACAGAAATAGGCCTTTCAACTCTCCTGGCAAAACTCACCCTGGCACTTGAACCAGCAGCACCATGAAACGGTCAGCCTCATTTAGCCGAGCTAAATCTCCATTGAATGACATCAGCTTCTTGGTCTAAAAAGTATCAATACATAAGCAGTGTAAAGGGACAGTTAGTTGAATTCGGTCATTTACTCACCCTCAAGTTGTTTTAAACTCCTACAGGTTTAATAGAAGATATTTTGAAGAATGTTGATAATCAAACAGTTGCTGGTGCCCATTGACTTCCATGGTATGGAAAAAAAAAAAAAACATTTGCCAAAATATCTTCTTTTGTGTCTAACAGAACATAGAAACTCATTCAAGTTTAGAACATGAGAGATGACAGAATTTTTATTTTGGGGTGAACTATCCCTTAAAAACAGAACTGATCACATAGCTGATCAATAGCAAAACACAATGCAATCATATAGAGAAAGCCCGTTTACCTCAATGTCATCAGGCAAAAGCTTGTTGAGTTCTCTTAGTTTCCCAGAAGCAAAGCACAGGTTACCGTGCCTGACAGCCTCTACAATGTCCTTTGGTGGCCTGAAAAAAGCACCGAACCACAGATGAGATGTTTTTAAATGGGTACTTGGAAGATATTTTGTGAGCTCTCAGCAAATCATCACACATATTACTTATAATGGATGTAATTCAGTGTAATGTGCTTTAAGACACTCAATTCAGATCGCCTTACTATCCAGGCAATCATTGTAACAAGAACAAGATTCAATTAGATATAAAAAAAATGTTATTGTGAATTATGAAATTAGGAATTTTACGGAAAACAGAATAATTTAATTTCACACCTTACCTTTTAAACTGTTTTAGCAAAATATCAATATTCATACTTTTTTTAGAGTTGAGAATTGATACCTAAAAAAAAAAAAAAATACAGATACATGGTGTCAATTTCTCATAAGCTGGGAAAGTCTTCCCTGAAAATAAGCATATATTATATTCAGCGACAGCAACAAAACAGATTTAGAAAGCATGATGTTAAACATCAAATAGTCATTGTACAAGAGAAGATGAAAGTGGAACCTAAAAAAATCATGAGCCAACGTTGTGAAAAATTTCTGAGATTAACGTCCTCACAAACAGTACATGTTCCTTAAAATAGACGTGTAACAATAGGGTAGACGAGCACTTAAATCATCCGGTCACACTTAGGTTTATGTGATAACAGTAAAATATAAAAGATTAACCCCTGATTTCACAGACAATACTTAAGCCTAGTCCCAGACTAAAATGCATGTTTCAGCAGTTTCAAATGAAAGCAACTTGCACTGACATCTCTTAAAATAAGTTAGTGCCAAGGCCCAATCCTAGCTTAATCGAAACCCAGTCTGTGAAACCGAGCCAAGGGGTCTTCCTGGACTTGAATTATGCAGAGAGCATTAGAAAATATTAAGAAAAAAAAAAAAAACATTTACTTTTTAAGACTCATTCAGCTACATGCATTGCTTTTTATTTTAACGTTTGGAGACCTAGAGAACACCATGCAGCAGATGCAAAATAATAGTAATTTTGAAAAATCTCTCATTATACTTGTAATACTTTTGAAGGGAAAATTTTATTGTATTTATGCATTTTGATTTAATACACGTGAGCCCATGTAATATGAACGTCTTAATGGAGGACATTTGAATTATGCCATCTAGACATTTTATTTATATTTTATCTCCTCTTTTAGTTGATACTTCATTGTTAAGTATGTTGTTGAGCTATTGAAATGGCCTCGGGGACAAGTTGGTTAAACAAGAATGCACTGGAAAGCAAAGCTAATAATCTTGTTGTGCTTCCACCTACAGTAAATGATGTTTAGAAGACAGGATGTCCCATACTGAAGCTTTATCAGAGCATAAGTACTGGAGTCACCTCTCCAGATCATTTGCCTTTTGAAAGGTGAGAGACACAAATGCGTAATTGATTGGGTTGATGTAGGCCATGAACGAGTACTACATGTCATGTTTAATTCACCCACTTGCTACTAAACTTTCAATCTTGATACACAAGAGATGACATCTGAGCCGTCTTTCAACCCTGCAGTGCTGTCAAAGCCAAAGGGCCTCACTGGAAAGTACAGCTGTAGGTATACATGACTAGTTTTCAATGACAAATCCTTCAGCTTTACAACAAAGTTCAGCTAACTGAACAACTGTCAGTGTCCAGGGAGTCTCATGTAGCCAGACCTACGACTGGACTCTATCACAGTTTTTATTGGGCAAGGACCACCCAAGAGGACGCTTGACTGACATGTAACGCAACCAATCATAGTGAAAATGTAATGTTTATGTCCCTAAAATAACAGACCTAATAAAATATTCATTCAATAACATTGTACAAGTTTACTACAAGGAGCAGTGAACTACACATACTTTCCAGCATTTAGCTGATCCTCCTGATACGCATCAATTGTTACAGTTGCAAACATGACGCCTTTCCTCTTCCATGAGGGGGTTTGGCGTAACGGCTGAGACACTTTAGCTACGCCTCCTCCAAAACACATGAACGCACGCGCACGCACACACACACACACACACCTGCTCTCAGCAAAGCGTCACAAGAGACAGCGTAAAAGTACCTCATGTTTCAAAGCACAAAGCTGCATTTCCACTGAAATTACCCAGAACAATTTGTCCCAGGAACACTGAACATCTCTGTTAGAGCAACACGGTTGCCATCTTTTAATTACGGTAGCTATGATTTTATTGATGCGAGTTATGACAACGGGATATGACTCGTTGTTTTGAATCGGCAGGAACTGTAAAATGTGGCTGATGTTTGTTTGCATTGCAACATCGTGACTGAGGTCGGTCTGTATAAACTGCATGGAATAAACAGGGTGCGCGAGGGTATGTAAACACATATGTCGACAGGCAGGTAGAACGTCGTATCATTTCATTCGGACCGAATATAATATGAACATAATGGATGAACATATTAGGCTCTTACGCCTTCCACAGATGATATACAATTATAAAAAAAATACATTTAGACCATTTAACATAGTGATAGCAGTATAACATGTTTCTGTGGAGAATCATCTATTGCACCTTTAACAGGTTAAATCAACTTTTAAGTAAAGGCACTTACATTCTCTGATTCTGCTGTGATTTGCGAAAGGCCCCACACACTTTTTCTGACCGTCCCACCCTTACGGACCAAACCCTGATGCTCGTTGTTGCTGAAAAGCTCCTCCATGCGCTTAGTGTCCAGCTCAAAGTTCTCAAGGTTGCGTTGGGCTGTCCACACGTTGCGCTTGCCCAACACACTGTGCCTGGGGATGGCGTCCCAGTTGAAGTTGCGCATTTTTGAGCGCCGTTGGACAGTCCGGGTGAAGGGGTCCCCCATGGATAAAGGAGGTGGAGGCGGTGGGGGTGGGGGTGGCGGAGGGGGAGGTGGAGGGCCCAGGGGAGGTGGCAGGGCGGTACGTCTGAAGGGTGAGGTCTCATTTTGAAAGCACCTGGAGGAAACAGGAGGAAGAGGAGGTAGAGGTGCCGTGGTTACAACTGGAGCTCCATCCATTGGAGGACACGGAGTGGACATCCAATGGCCTCAAAATCACTGGCTGAAGGGATCTGATAGAAATCATAATAATTATAAAAATACGAAACAATGAGAAGCAAATACTACAAAATTCCTACAGAAGCAAAAATATTTAATATAGTGTTCTAGCTTGGAATTAAATTCACTTCTGAAAAATAACTTTAGCTATCCTAGATTACTACCATTAATAATGTGATAAGTAAAGCCATCATTTAGGACCAGACGGTGGACTGTTCAGCCTGTTTGTTGGATACGGTGGATACAAACAAATGTCCGTAATTAAAAACAGCAAACATGAATTTCCAATGAGAACACTTAGACTGGAAGAGCAAGTTGCTTATTTGAAAAAGCCATGTGAGCAAACCACAAAGTCAGATAATACTTTACAAGACCAATTTGCCCAGGAACTTCAACAGGCAGTTAAACATACCATTTGATTAATATTATCAGCCATAAAGGAAACTTTGCATATCATACTTTGGTCTCTACTTGTGAACTCTACTGGCAGCTTAAATCTACTTTTCAGCTGTGAGAGGAAATTCCAACATTTAAAGTAATGATTTTGACGTGCCTATATGATAATTGACTAATTTTTAATATACATTTTAATCATTTTTTTATATATATAGACAAACACATTTTTAATAAAAGCATTATTTTTCGTAAAATTATGCAAGCAAAAAAAAAAAAAAAAAGCTTTGTGACTTATTTAACGTAGCCTACAGCAATTAAACGTATGTTTTTTTTTTTTTTTTTTTAAAAAGGCCGAGGATATAAATATTATGATCGAGATCACTACATTATTCGAGTTCTGCTGTTTTGGACAAAATAGTTAACTCCGAAATTGTCCCAAAAAAATTATCACTGACAGTTTTACTCTGAAATGTGTAACTCTCGAACAAGTGAATAATTAAAAGTCGATCAAACATCACTGATTGTAAGAAAACCACGAGAAAAGCGACAGAAAGTGACATACATTTAATTTAATATGTACATACCGACAAGGAGATAGTATTAGGTCACTGCTGATGAACGCGCTATTAACTGACGTCCATTGCTGGAGACACTCAACAGACAATCCTCATGTCAAACGCCATCAACTTCCAGCACGAGCACTTTAATGGATGAGAGTGGCCACACCCCTCACGCGCGAGATCCTCCCCACCTGAGCAACTCTCACCTTTTCTCCTTAAAACACTTCTTCAGAAATGAAGAACCCTGTACATAATTAAAGAAGAAAGGAAACTACACACACTGGGTCATTCTGCTCATTTATTTTTTGTAACAACACAACACGCTGGGTTAAAAACAAGTCTACGGTGACGGTTTGAATTGTAACGGTCGTAACTGAGAAGCCGAAGGAAGGTTAATCCATGTCGTTTTCCGGTGTATAAAACGGCATGTTTCTTCAAAAACGACGTTATAATACGCTCTAACGAGTTTAACAATATCAGAATTTTTTTTTTCGAATTCAGTCAGAGTCTACGGGTTTCTCTACTGTATGAACAATATAGCCTAGTCAGTTGAGTAAAATTCTCCTCAGAAACAGATGTAAAGGTTTTTGGTAGAAATGGTTGGTCATCTATTCAGTCAATGTTGTCAATTGTGTAAAGGTTAACAATGGCTTTTTATGTTTTTTTTTTTTTTTTTTTAATTTATCATCCATTGATTTAAAATTTTAATTGGGTTACTGGAGCACTGGCCTTAAAAGTGAAGAATCCTCTGTAGTATCATATCCAACATTCCCCTCTAATGGTCAGCATTAATTTTGCATGGCCCAACTTCAGTTCTTCTGTTGGATGTGTTTGTTCAATTCAGGAGACAAACAGGGTCATGGCAACAAAGCAAAACCAGACATCAGGTGAGTACAAATGACACAAAGTCCATTTTTGCAAACTTTTTAAATTTTATCTGGTAGGTTATTGTACATTTGTTGGTCAAAGGTTTGGTCAAAGCCAGGAGCAAAGGCTAACATCATGGGTTTCCAGTTTCAAAATCTGTCTTAATTATCTTTACATATATACAATCATTCATACACTACAATACCACAAAGCAGCCTAACAATATTGATTGTACATAAATATGGTAATATTTATGACCCTTTCATTCTGCTATGCAAAGCTAGGACTAGTAATGGAGTGACCATTTCAATGCCATACACTTCTGTTAACAGAAATTAAAATAAAAGCAACAACAATAATCCCCCTGGAAAATTATATACAGGTTTAGAGTTGAGGAGGTCTACATTTAAAATCCTATTGCTCTGGAACAAATGTCCATCACTTCATGGATCAGTTCAGTCTCTAAGCTCGAGATTGAATCCTTTTCTCCAGCTCTCAAGAAAATGATCGCACACAGTACCATGTCTGCTGCCCAACAACTGTACAGGATGTAAAAAACAAATAAAACACTCGGTATAAAAACATTGGACACTTTTTTTCTGCTTTCTTCTGGGATTACAGAGTGGTTCTTACAAAACAGAAAAATTAAAAGGCAATTTAAAAAAAAAAAAAAATCTTCACTAGGTTGTGTGACATTCAAACTAATTTTCAAGCATTCTTTAACATTCATTAGAAACCTCTCTTTTTTTCCTAGAAACATTATTTTCTTGCACTACTACCCATGTAGTGTTTTACTGAAGCAATGAACAGGAATGAATCGCAATGCATGGAAATGTACAACTAGCGTCATCATACCTGCCATGCAAAAACACACAGGGAACAGCCAATACAGGCATACATGAAAATAGATTTTCTAGAAACCGCTTCAGTATTGCTTCATCTCAAGCTTAGAAAGATTTAGTGCAATGTTCAAGAGTAGTGAACATTAGTCGTTATTTCAGTCTTATGTAATGAGATAAAAAATGAAACAAGACTGACATAACCTATTCTGACAGTTTGCATTTAACCCCATTGCCACTACATCAAGACGGTTTAGAACAAAAGCAACATATTTCCAAGAGTATTTCAAGCTTGCTAAAAAAACAAAACAATTTATAGGGGAAAAAAGGCTATCGCAATGAACATACTGTAGATATTTTAAGTGAGAACTTATGTAGTGAAAAGCCAGTAAGGCTCATCTGATTATAACATCTCATCTCAAATAAAGTTATTTTGAAATGTTCATAGCTGTTCGAATTTGTACTACTGAACATTTTGAGGGTTATAGCATATAAATCTGCCATTGGGGAACAAATATTTTGTTTTGTTAACAAAAACCATTTGAATGCATAATGGGAAAATATTAGGGCTTTGCTGATGCCAACAGAACAACTCGGTACATAAATTCTAGTGCAGATTTCGGTAGTTAAAGAGGCAGATAATAGTGAGCCTTAATAACTGGCCCATGTTAAATTAATCAAATGCAATTCATACATACGCTTCCTTGATTAACTTCTGATTTTTAACTTAAAATGATTGTAACAAAACATTCTACAGTATTATGCATTAGAACATAATTTTACAATAAACTATAATTGTCAAAATAAAATAAAAATTACACTCCCCTTCCTTCAATAAAACAAGCAAATTTCATCTATTCAAAGCTGTAAAGCAAATGTAAAAATATTGATAAGAGACCCCAAGGCATCTTTCATCTTCTATTTTGGGTGTTAAAATGTGCAGGAAATTATGCAGCCACAACCTAAGTCAAAGAATTATTAATTTGAGGTTAAATATCTGAAAATGAGAGGCTCATTTTCAGATATTAAATGTAATATTTCATGTATTCAAAGTATTTCAAAGAGAGACAACTGGACAAGCATTTACTCAACAGTACTCTCATGGCCTAGTAAACATACAAGGATTCAATACCAGTATCAGATAAATTCATATCTGGATTTTATCCAAATAAAATAATTTTTAGTTAGAATCACTGACACTGAAAGCTCTGTGATAGGAATGATATGGATCCCCCCCATTAGCTACAATACCAAATCTACAATACAGACAAAAATATAGTAGTTACAAAATAAAGCACTTTTCACAGAAAACAAAAGGAAAAGGTTCCTCAAAAAGTGTTCACTGACAGAGAGAAAGTGTGTGTGTGTGTGTAATAGTCTTGAAAAAAACAGCTGTTCTGACTGACATATAAGAGGGATTGTTTCAGTCGGTTTAATGATAATTTATAGGGATGACGCTTAAACATATACCTTTGACATTTGATTGGACCCTTTGGGACTGGTTACAAACCAGAGGTGACTATTCAGACACTCAGAGCAAGAATAGGAGGAGGAGGAGGAGAAGAATCATCAAGGAAGAGAATTATAGAGAGAGTTAGTTGAAAGAGGCTCTGTTGTAGCCCCCGTCTCTGCTAGCATCTCAGATCGCTGGCCTCTTGTGGTCCTACAGTGTTGCTCTGTGTGGCTAAAGACATAACAGGAAACCAGGGGGAAATGGGAACTTTCACTGTTCTTCCAGCCAAGATGGTTTGTCAGCCCCGGGTGGTTTGAGTTTAATGTTGAACTGCTTGAGGGTCTGTTCCAGCTGCTGCTGGTTTCCAGCAAAGTAGGCAGAGATGGCATTATGGAACAGCAGAAGTTGCTTGTGCATCACTTTTACCTGTGAGAGAGATACACATACACACACACCACGTTAGAGAACAAGACAGAGACAACAGATAGATCAAGGGCTGCTTAAATGACTTGAAAAAGGAATGTGGGTGGTCGGTTACCTTATTTTCTTCCAGGAACTTGAGCTTGATGGTGACATCATTGCGAAGACGTTCATATTTGTCCTTGTGGATCTGGTACTGCTGCTGAGCAGCCTCGATACGAGCCATGGTAACAGCGTCCCGCGGGCCCAGGTTCAGCTCCTCTAGATCTGCTCTGTACGCATCAAACTCTAGTCTACAGGGCATCAGAGAAAAATCATTGAAAATGGCACATTCAGTTATTACTTTTTCCTACAATGTGATGCCCAAAGTTGAAAGTTATTTATGGTGAAATCTGACGCTAAAGGTAGCTAGTACTATATCTCAACCCAGGGAAATCAGATAACAGCACAAAAGCATCAAAGGTTTCCCAAAGTTCTCAGCAAGTACCACATGAAATAAATAACTATGATAGAGGATATGCCTCTTCCTTTTTCTTTTCAATCTAAAGACTGAGTAAGAGGGCCAGCCAGTATCAGTGCCTGTTGGTGCCTCACTCGGAGTTCATTCAATACCATCTCGTCTGCACGTGCAGCAATATTCGATACTAACCCAGACAAGTGTAACGTATAATGACCCTCTCAAACGTCCAGTAGCATCAAAGGCCAATTAACTTAACACACAATTCAAGTGCTTGAATTTCAAGTCCAGACAGGGCCCAGTGCCTCTTCATATTGCAGAGAAGTGGAACACTTCAAGCACCTTGGAGAAAAAAAAATAAATTGCTGAAGTTGCTTTTACCTGGCATTCTCATACATCTTGATAGTCATCAATGTGTCTTCCATTGTTTTGTTCACCAGTGTGTTGATACTGGACACAAAGAAGTTGATGGCACCAAGCAGAGTCTCTCCATTCTTGCACAACAACTTCTGTGTTTCTGCATTGTATCCAAACTCATCCTGTGTGTAAACAATACCACACACCTCTATATATATCGTGACTATGACTATTGCAGAGCTGTTATTCTAAACTAAAACTAAAACTATAAAAAAAAACATTTTAATTAAAATAAAGCTGAAATAAAACAAAATATAAATTTTAGAAAATGTGAAACTTAAATGAAAATTAGAATGTTGGCTCGGCCACTAACTGAAATAAAATATGTACTAAAATTATTAAATAAAACTTATTAAAAAAAATTATTATTATTAAAATTATTAAAAAAAAAAAAAAAAAAAAAATTATATATATATATATATACATATACACAAAAATAAATAAAAATTACAAAATACAAAAAAAACCTTGAAAATACAATAAAAGACAATTAAAAATATGAATATTAATGTTTCAACCAACATAATTCTCTAAGGTCTGTTTTATATGACATTCCTACATTTTCATTCATAAAAGGTTGCCATGTTTTAGTTCATATTCGTTTAGTTGCTATGCATTCAAATTATATAACGTTTGAATGCATCTTTAAAAATATATATATATACTATAAAAAATATATGTGAAAAATCTGGCAAGTAAAAAAAAAAAGGGGGGGGGGGGGGCAATGAAGATTCTTTTGCCGGTATGTCCGTAGAGTGTTTACTGCTCAACTGTTTAACAGACAATCCATCCAGCAATGTTAGAGACATTCTTGACTGCTCAGGTGTATAAGTAGCAAAAAGCAAAAGCTAAAAAAAAATGAAAAAAAAAACCTAAAAAAACCTTTGAGCTCTTGATGACAGTTTTTTTTTCCTTTTCTTTTTCTGTCTGTAAGCGGTGGCACTAGTTATTTTTAAAATACATGAGTAAGTATACACCACCCCCCTAATTTTGCATGGCAGTCTCAACAAATGTCATAAATCTTAAGATGGCAATGCCGTCTCACCCGAAGTTCTGGAGACTTCTGACTGAGGTCGGCAAAAGTGTCTCCAAGGGCGTGCTGCGTCTGCACCATGCTGTAAAAGTGGTTGGTTAGCGCTCGTGCTAAATGCAGCACATTCTCGTACTTCCGTTTGGTTTCCCGCAGAACCTCGATCTGAGCCTCCAGCTCCAAATCCACAGTACGTGAGCCTCGGCCAAACCTCTCAGAGATCATCTGTTTGGTGCACTAAGGGACAGACCCATAAATACAAAAGGCTTCAAAATAGGAGTGGCTAACATCACATAACATTAATTAGAAATGTCAAATAGTTAATTGACAAGCCTTGTATGTGTTCAGGCCCCATTTCTTCATGATGTCAAATTTCTCCACAGCAATGCCTCTTGTGGCCTCTTCTGCTGTCATGGAGGAATTGCTACTGGCGTGATGCATGGTGGACCCTGATACACAGAAAAAGCTTACATTTAGTCTCCAATTGCACACACACACACAGTACAAATGTCTATACTTCCACAATAATTTACACATTTTCAGATATTGTGGCAATCATTGATTGCGTCAGAGACAGACAGACAGCGTATCAGCTGTATGTGAAATAGATGAGATGAGAGAATAAATGAACATGTAACATGAATAGGGGGAATATGTTGCCAAAGAGCACTTAAATGATCCAGTGCCCTTTGGGATACCTGGGATACAGGGGATGTCATCTGATTGGCTGGCTATTCGGCAGGCTGCAATCTGGCTTGGGGCAATGCTAACACCCCTGGACTTCATTCGCAGGTCTGGAGGGGGTCATGGCCAGGAATAGTGGGGGATGTTGGGGGTACATAGGGTTAAGGGGAACAGGGAGTGGATGGTGGATATGTTAAGGAGTTTAAAAAATATTTAGTCAATTTGGGAAATGCCAATGGAATGGATTGTACCACATGAGAGTGAAGTGTATGGAATGATGCCAGTGCGTATGTTTGTGAAGGAAGAACAGGAAGATGGAGGAAGGGGAAAAGGGGGGAAAGGGAGGGTGAGAGAGAAGGTGATAATGTAATGAGATGAAACGTACACAGAAAAGCACATGACTGATATTTCGTTACATCTGCTGCCTCATGACAAACATATGGAGAAAATTTACAGTTCACTAAACAACACAAAACTGTTATTTTAAACACATATGTCTGATCTACAAATATTAATTTACACAGAAATGGAGTGTGACTGGAGTATCAGACAGTAACTGTTATTAAAAAAAAAGGAGTTGTCAAACACACTTTACTCCCAGCCATTCTGTAGCAGATTTTTCTAAACATTTTCTCAACAAAGTCAGCAAGAGTAAAGCCAGATTAAAGTTTCAAAATGATTTCCGAAGCAAAATGACAAAAGGTTCCTCATTACAAAGTTCTTGCTAGTGAAAAAAAGCAACCTTAACCTTGGAAGAAACAAAGAGAAAGAAAATGCAGCCCATTCCAATCTGCTAAGTGAGAAATGGAAAAACCAGGAAAACAGAAGTGATTAAATTTATTCCTGCAGAACAGCATCCCATACCCTAGGATAAGACAAAACGGTTTTGAAAAGGACAATAATTCAAGCCAATAATTGATGGGAAGGTGGAAAAAGAGAAGGAATTGAGATGGGGAACGAATGAGGGATAAATGACCTTGCCCTTCATTTGGAATGCGTCTGTTGCCCAGAAAGTCAGGGTTAAGACGGATTGCAGGGCCTGAGAAAGGGTAAAAGACAGACGGTCCTCACTGAATCAGAAGGGAATGAATTTACACTGATTCAGTAATGTGATGATCCAGCCCCAGGATCATCACCTTACAGTCAGGTCTAGAACATATCCTGTCTAGACAAAAAGTAATTTGGTTAGATACAAAAAACTAAATTAAAATCAAAAGCAGTCAGTTTTGGTTGGGATACTTTACAAAAGTTAGTCTCATTTTTCCTCATTTTTCATTACTGAGGATTTATTTAAGAAAGAATCCCTGAGGATCTGTAGCCTTTTTCACTCTGGTTAATGTCAAACTTTAAAGCCATTAAGCATGACTCACACACAACCTATACACACAATGGCCAAAGCCAGAGGCCCTGGCTCTCATTTGGATTGGACCATAGGAAAGAAAGGAGTGGAAAACCCAGAAAGGAAATTATGCAAATAGCATTGTACAATTCCAATTGCATCTACAAAAAAATGCTGTACGTGTTTGTGTCTGAAATTGCAAATGTCAGCCAAATTATTTCAAAGATGTTAAATACCACCAATGGAAAAAAAAAGTCAATGTTTGTTTGAGGTCAAGTGAATCTCAAAAGGTGATTTTGAATAGGTGTACTTTTGCATATTGCTAGGTGAAACTGTATTTACTCTGCAGAAGTAGCAAATGGGTTTTGGAAGAAGAAGTGAAGAACAGTGAAGAGTTAAACAATGGCAATACCTTTGATAGAGCTGGTCGGAATGATGCCTTCCGTTGTACCTCCATAACCACCTGATACGATGCTGGTTTCATTTAGGTTGGGCCCAGACACCATGACCTGCTGCAAGTCCTACAGCCATGGAAACAGAGAGAAAAGGAGATCTTAAGAATTCAAAATAGTGAGCCAATTGTGTAATTTCTAAACACACAAACATTGGTAAAAGAACATTTTAGGGTTAGAATCACATTAAACATAGAATTAATAAGAATCACTTGTCCGTGAGACATAAAAAAATCATTTTTAACTTCCTGTGAACCCTCTGAAAATTCCATGCATTCCCTTGATGTAGTAAAGGAATGAGACACCAAAGCTTACCAGGCAATTACAGCGCAAACAAGGAAACAGTCTGAACAGTTATCTAAATAAGCCACATTAGTGACTATAAAAACCGGTCAACAACCCACACCAATGTGATAACTGCATATCTGAGACCATAAACTAAGAAAAAGACTCTTCTTACAAATAAACAACACCACATGTAATCATTACTGGTTGATAAAGCAGGTCGTCAACATTTATTTGTTAAACAATCACAATATTAAAGTCAACTTTGTTTAAAGGTGCACTATGTAACTTTTTTTTGTTCAAAATGTTCCAAAATGTTTTTTGGCTTACGTATTCACTATGGTAAGCCTGTTAAAGTGTTTATATTTTAAACAGAGCAAGATGCTTTTCACGCAAAGTTGCATATTTACGTTACTCGTCCATGCGTGGTCTCGTCATATCTGGGATCGTAAATAGAAAAAAGCTGCTTTGGCCACTTTGACCTGTGTGGGAGTGGCATAGGTTAGTTGTCACAACGAGCAAGAAAGGTTGACATGGAGCACGCTAAATCTCCAACCTCCGGGGAATCGCACATTTTAAACAAACAGCAAGTCTTCTGGCAAAAAGAGAATGCGACGGAGCACGTAATAAAACAAAAATCAAAGTTGGCTTAGCTTTTCAGAGAGGGCAAGAACTGAGGGATTTGAAATGTTGTAAAAGGAGATGGCATTTTTATTACTCAACAGGTGAGTAAGGTATTTTATTGAACAGATAAATTGCCATCTGTAGCTCTAGAACAGTGTTCACTGTAAAGCAGCGTCTACTGTGAAGGGTCATTTTATTATAGTTGTAGCACTGTGTTGGAATTTATTTTCAAGGAATTACTGTGTTTATTAATGATTATAGCTACAATAACATCTTCAGCTAGTCAGCTTGAGATCCTTTGCATCTAAATTGATATCTCTTATAGTGAATGTTTTATGAGCAGCAGGATAACCATCTTCATCCGCAGTCACACAGAGCCAAAGCACAACCAAAACAATGTTCTTCTGCAAAATGCAGAATTTTTTTTCAACCTCTTTTTTTTTTTACATAGTAAAAAAACTGAAGTAACTGAAGTAAAAGAAGAACGTTTAGTTAAATGTAATATTACACATTTTAATGAGGGATGAACAAAGTCCATTTAAAATGTGAAGCACAAGTATATGACTATGTAGTACTGTAGTGAATATAGTCTTATTTCACTGATACAATTTAATTTATTTCCATTGTAAAAGAAATGTCAAATGAATGTTTTTGCCAGGACATAAACAGGCTCATGATATACATATGCTGGTACTGTATGCAGTGACACCTTTAAATAACAAACAATTATTAGGTTAAAACAAAATCGACTGAAAATACTGTAGAGTTAATAGGTAAAAGGTCTCTATTCATTGGTTAATACCACAAAGGAACAAAATAGGATGTTTTTCAAAACAAAAAAAATCTGTATGATTTGGATTTGTGTCTAACCTCAAACAGTGATTAATATGGTGTGACAGAGGCCCAAAAAAAATAGCACATGTGATTTGAAAAACATCCTGTTTATTAAGACAAGATTTTGGGGACAACTAAAACCGTTTTTTACTGGAAAGACATACACGTGCAAGCAAACACACACACACACACACACACTCTGCCACCCTTCCCAGAGTTCCTTCTCACCCCGAGGCCTGCGGGACTCCCTACCTTCTCTCTTAAGCTCCACTGAATCTTTGCAGCCTGCACAGACATCAGGGAAGAACATGACAACAAAAAGACAAAAGAAAAGAAACCAAAAATGAAGCACAATGTGAAACAAAAACAAACTTGAAAACAGTGATGATGAAATAATCTATCAAACACAATGGAATCCATATTTTAGGGCCGATTAGCACCTCAATAATGACAGACTTGACAATAAAAAAAAATACATTGAGTTAAACTACTCCGTATAATTTCAGCCCACGTTGAGCAACGAATAAACCCTCTTCATAAATTGGGTTGCTAACAGATCTCTGTCACTCCAAACATCAGTGAACAAAAGGATGGGGAATAGAAAAAATGTCACCCTTTTTTCTCTCTGGGCAAAGGCAAGAACACTTAAAAAGTCTGTTTTCACATTCTGGCTCAATGCTCCTGATCTATTTAAAATCACGATGTAACGCCAAAGTGCCATCTGCCTTTAGCTTAGCCATTATTGCAACTGTGAATATGATCAGCCGCCATCCTCCTGGGATGAGCTTTTTAAAATGGACATAACATGAAAATGACAAAAAAGAAAAACCTATTTTAAAAACAAATTAAAACAAATAACCTTTAGAACCCTATAGAAATGATTCAACCTCTTAGCAAATATATCACTTGTGTTTGCACAACACGTCTTCTCCCGGATCCACTTCCACAGTTTAGTTGTCTTACAGAGGTGTGTCTTGTGACAACATTACCTTTTATTTACAGTGGTTTGAACAAAAAGGAGATTTGAACACTTTGTGCTTGGCCGAGACAAGAAAAAAGACAAAGAAGACGAATGCTAGACTTCAACTGAAGTATCGCTACAAGCCATTTTCATGAAACAAATGCATAGTATAGTTACATATAAATACATTTCATTTGTAACTGGTTATTTCAAATCTCCAAGAAAAAGCTGAACAATTATGAACGGCAATGTTTGCATCACCTGCTACCTTGAGTTTTTTTCTCACGGCTGATATTGTGAAACAAAACTAAACAAACTGGGCAGACAGCTAGATTTCAGACTCTAAAGATATGAAAACTTAACAAGCTTTAGGAAACGGATGGGTTCAATCATTAGGATGAGTTCAGGTAAACTGGACCATTTTTTGACATTGAAATCACTCTTACAATGTGTCCCAATGTAGCTGAATCACCATGCATCACTCACCTGCTCCAGGCTGTCATCTTCTGCCAGATTCCTAGAATCCCCATTACTGTTAATAGGAATCTCCATAGTGGCTGCTTTACTCATCATACTGTCCGCCATACTGGAGTGTTACTGAAAGATAGAGTGAGGTAAGAACAAAAAAAAAAGAGAAAGAAAGTAAGTAAAACAGAGATAGCGCTTCAATATATTACAAAAGGTTGTCTGTGACATTTCAGAATAATATATTCATGAATTCACAGCTGCTAATTAACAATGTAGACCAGAACTCACTTCAGACAACAAGCACTAGATTATTACAGGCTATCTCACAAGGTTAACGTGAATGGTAACCAAGGCTGGCTGTCATTCTGCATAACATCATTTTGTAAAAAACAACAACAACAACAAAAAAAACATGGGGCTGAATAAATGATGACAATGTATTTTAGGATAAAATACCCCTTTTAACTGCAAAATCTACAAGGCCTTCTATACTCCACAAACGTTTGGTGGAAACATGGTAAAGAGTTTACTCTGGAATGTTCTGTTCAAAAGCACTTATCAGATCTGACAGAGCCCAACCCAGTCATTACCACAAAAGGAACTGCCATGGAGTACAAGGACTAGTTCTTTCACTTCAAACCAATTAACCCGGTTAAAGAAACCCCGTGATTTTCTATACCTCTGATATTTCCATTGATATTTCCTTTGATTACTCCTTCAGAGCTCAATCCTCTCACACCTGCGGGAGGGGCTTCACGGCGACGAGTGAGCAACTTCTCAAGCAGGCTTTCATTGTTAGCGCTCATAAAGCTCCCAGGCTCGGCCTCCTCAATTGGCTGAGGAAAATATAGGAATGCAGGGAGCTATGTAACAATCATGTGACTCATGCAAGTTTGTCTAAGCTTCAGCTTTAGACAGGCGCTCAGAGAGGGAGCCTCGGTGCTCAGAGGGCAGATTTGAGCGGAGGCATCATAGCCTGCCTTCACATAAGAGCCATTTAATTCCCCTGAGTGCTGGAGCATGAAATTTAGGCAGGATAAAAGCTAATGGTTCAGGTCCTATCTGTGAACCTCAGGAATGGAAAACTCACATTAATACATTTGCATTCAGTGAGCAGTGGTGAGCCAGTGCAAGTGCTCCTTTACTATAATGATGGAGGGGATAGGACAGTCGGTGAATGTGGGATACTGTGACCTTATTGAAGACATTAAAATAAGCACCATTTACTTAGCATAATGAAATCGTGGCAATGTCATTACGCCAGAAAACAAAGATTCGATTTGTGGCTTGCAGCATCACCCTTGATTTACCAGCTACCTGTTGATGTATTTTACATTCTCTCATGATGATCCAGTGAAGAAGTGATATTATTCAGAAGGACATCTGGGATCATTTTGGTTGACATGCCAGCAACCGATCGTCAAACATGCAAACCCTCAATTACAGCTCATCTGATGGATACATGGGTGGGTGAATGACTATGGACAGATCTTTTACAGTACTTAAGTATGTTGCTCTACCTTGCTACATGGACAGTGTGAACATATGGAGAACTTCGCAATGGCTTCAAAGATCTACAAAATAATCTGGAAGAAAAACAGATAGGCCTATAATTTGGCAGCTATGATAATACTACAACATGCATCAATGACTTTGGCCTTTTTTCCTGTGATTTTCCACAGGATTTGCGGAGGCAGCATGCCATCTAACCAAGGCTGCATCTATGACAACCAGTACAGTGAAAGGACACAACTCACTCTGGCTGAGGTGATGTTGCCTTATTAAGCACCTTCCTAAAATTAAGTCTCAAGGGACCAGCATGGTAACAAGAGGCTCTTTTTAACTAAACAAGACATATTCCAAGCCTAGAGTAGTGGTGAGGATTTTAATGCATCCCAGTAAATTTTGAATCTATTTACTAAAACTATTCCTTCAGTTACCAGTTCTCCATTACTCTTACGAAGAGTCATTGAACCATTCACTCAACCGATTTCTTTGCAAACACAGAGTCGACCAAGACAATTAAACACTTTATTAAAACATACATGCCAAATCTATTAAAAGACTCAAAAAAAAAAAAAAGTGTCAAAGTAATTCCCCACAAACAACAAACCATTCTACCTATATTTTGTCAACTGTTGGCAATGCCGTTTATCACTGAGGCTATTTGTTGTTGGTGGAAGCCTAAACAGTAACTGGTTCAATGAATGACGCTTCAATAAATCCAACCAATGAAAAGCTCCTTCACAGTCAGCACTTAAATCTTATTGGCTCGTGCTATACTCGAAAACATGAACGCAGTCACGAGCTTCAAACGAAAGAATTGTTAGTACATGGACGAGAACGAAAACTACTCGTTTCATCAAGACTAAACTAGTGGCGATAGAAGCGAACAGGTGCACTGACATTCACCTCGAGAAACAAATACCCTCTAACAGCTCAAGAGTTCTACTCCATGATTTTTATTTGTTACAAACAGACAATATATAACCAGCAGTGAAATGTAAACCGACCTTATGGCTCATTCAACCGTGAAACAGCTAAGCATTTTATTCCTCATAGCGCATCATTGTCATATTGTGTCAGGTCAGTCGGCTAGCTCAAGCATCCACTGTCCAAGTGACGGTCCTTGTCGCCCAAGGGCCTTTCATTAAAAGAACCCGCTTTTCGTCCATCAGGACAGCTATAACACGCCTGAACCGTAAGACCGCTAGGTAAAGCCACATGTTAATTTTTGCCGTCCTCTATTTCACAGCAATTCACTGATTCAATGTCTGCTTGCTGTTTAGTGCGATAACGACAGCGTTAATAGATATCAATATAAATGTCATCTTACCTGTGTTTCCTATTCTAGGATTAGCTATTTGACACGCGTGCTGAATATTTTATCCCAGTTCATGCGCAATAAAACTCTGACACTTCCAAAAGAGTGAGGGAATCATAAAAGCATGCATTCATGAAGGCTGAATGTATGTTAATTCATAAGCAGGCGGCTTTTCGCATGTTCAACCGATTCCACTATGTCCGGTGGCTTGTTTGTATTATTGGGCGAATCAGCCTCCAGTAGCCCGAAATGCTTTGCGGATCTGACGACTGGCGCCGACCTTCCTTTAGCCGACGTGGAATAAGCATCTAGCACCAGGAAGAAGCCATGATGAGAAGGGAAGAGAGGAGACGAGATGATGCAGGTCACAACACTGGTAAAAACTAAACATACACAGAAGACGATGACGATAATAAATGTTGTTGTTGTTGTTGTTTTTGTTGTTATTATTATTATTACATAAAAACAAAAGAAAAAAGATATAGAGAACCGTTTTACGCCTAATAATAAACTATAAAACCAACTAATTTCTTCAGTCTGTCTTGATGTGTTACCTTGCTGTGAATTTTTAAATATTTACTTAAAACTGTCTGTTTTATGTTTATTTAAAACAACAACGGTGAGACCACAGAAATAACCAGAAAATCAACCAGTAAAATCCTCTGTTGATCAGAGGGTGGCAGTGTAAGCAAAGACTATATATTGTGGAGAAAAAGAAAACATTATGTGAAATAAATGTGAACAGAATGTAAATGAATATCTGTAGACTTTGGGTAATGAGGCATGTTTGTTTATACATTTTTAAAACAAATACATAGATTTGAAATACATTGGAATTCACACATAAAATTGACAATTATTTTTTTTCTAGGCAGATATTATAGGACTATTGTTTTGTTTTTGTGGCCCTCAACAATCTTTACCCACAAAAGCATTGAAAAGTGCAAAGGTCTGTTATTTTAAAGTGGTTGAACCATGTAGTTGCTGTTTTCTTTGTCCCATTCTGCTCCTACTTTCTTTCTCACTGAAAGGCCTACTTGATATAAGATTCATAAGGCTCCAGAAACATGCAATAACATGCTTTTAAAACAGTGAACTGGAAAAAGTGAATACGTTAGAAATCATAACATGTTTAAACAGTATGGTTAATGATATTATATGAAATATTCCACACACTAAGAGATTTTGATTGATAAGTACCTGTCCCACTGTTACGTCCTGAAGGCAATTTAAGTACAAAAGGCAACAGAAGTAAACGAGAGAAGCAGGAGAGAGCAAAAAAATATGTGCACACAACACAAGGACTGTCAATTTCTCTTACATTCCTACACGTACTTACTCTACACACTCTCTTTCTTACAGCTTCTCACTCAAAGTGTCATGAGAACAATTTTTTTTTTTTTTTTTTTTTTTTTTTTTTTACACTTAAAGCACTTTTCTTGAGAGTCAAAGCGTTTTACATAGGAAGGGGGGAATCTCCTCGACCACCACTGTGCAGCATCCATCTGGATGGTGCGACAGCAGCCATATTGCACCAGAACGCTCACCACACACCAGCTTATCAGGAGACAGAGTGATAAAGCTAATCAGTATATATATATACAGTACATAGTTGGATGAGGCTATGTTGATGGACAGAGGCCAATTAGCAAATTTGGCCAGGATGTCGGGGTTACACCCCTACTCTTTTTTTTGAAGGTCATCCTGGGATTTTTAATGACCACACAGAGTCAGGACCTCGGTGAGCACCCCCTGCTGGCCTCACTAAAACCTCAGCAGCAACCTTGTTTCCCAGGAGGTCTCCCATCCAGGTACTGACCAGGCTCAACCTCGCTTAGCTTCAGTGGGCAACCAGTCTTGGGCTGCAGAGTGATAGCTGTTGGCATTCAAACCCAAGAGGAGAGTTTGTCTCCAAACCTCAGGTTAGCAGCATTGTGGTGGGTCCTGGTGTTTGAGCATCTCAGCAGGAGTGCTCTGCATTTCATATTAACCTTTCTGATGAAATCAAGCAAACAACCATCCACAACACAAAGGAATATTTTTATGGGTATTAACACAACATGCAACTGGCATTTTCAACCATGTGTAAATACATTCCTAATATAGATTTATAAAGCAGCTATAATTTGGCAGGTGAAGGCTGTTAACAGGACAACCTGCCATTCTTTAGAGGTGTTTCTGAAGTTTCCCTAAGCTGCCAAAGTTGAGCTTTTACTGTTTTTGTTGGTTTATATTTCACCGCACTGTAACGGCACTGTAATGTGGAGCTTGCACGTATGACTTTTTGTTTAACGAGTGATTTGCACGTTCAGTGATGTTGTAAACCTTCCCCACACACAAACTGAATACCCACAGTCATTACACACATACAACAAGCTCCACAAAGAAAAGTGTTTCAAACCACACTTTAATTTAGACAAAAAATATATATGCAAACTAAAGGAAATCCAAATATTGACTATTTACTATTTGGTGATCTGAACTTAATGGTTAGTGATGAGATGCTTATTCTTTTATATCTTTTAATTTATTCAAAATTCATACAAAGACCTAAATAATGAACATGTCTTCAATTTGTGAATTAAAATTATTGTTTATTTTCTTACGTAATAACTTGTCACATGAGTTTTAAAATATATACCCTTTTTAGTATTTTGAACATCCATTGTCATTTGTTTGTATAAACCACTTGGTGGCACTGTAACCTACATACTGTAGATGAGTGATCACATGAGAATGTATGTTTTGAAAATAGACACCACCTCTCTGTAACCTTGTTCACCTTAAATGGCTGCATTTGTCTTAAAATGTGTGACATGTTTGTGAGTTTGACTTTTGGTAGTTTACAATCGGATGCACGTTATAACAGGCGAAATCCGGCCAGTACAGCTGCCACACATCAGCATTGCACCATTTGTACTTCTCACGCTGCCAAATTTTTCATGTCCCTCATCATAAATCTCTAATAAGGTCACTAATGGGATCCTGATCTAGCTATTTCTTAAAGCTGTTCATCCTCTGGCTCTGAATACAATCTGGTTTTGACTCATTTTTTCATCTGTGAACTCAGAAAAACAGTTGTAAGTAAGGTCACGGAAGAGACTGGGCAGCACACATGCCATCATGAAAAGATTTATTGTTGACATCAGCTGATTATATTTTACAAACTGTGATTATATTTTATAAACTGTTATTTGAAACTTTTTTTAATCTCAGTGTTTCAAATAATTCATGTCTTTGTTTATCTATGAATAAACAGCTTATTATTTGAGCATGTGATTGGAAAACACTATTGTTACATGCACAAAGCTTTTGATCAGTTTGACACACGCACTGCGTTTTATTTAAATCATCTTGGGTTGCAATGAAGATATACACTTACAGTGGGGAGAACAAGTATTTGATAGACTGCCGATTCTGCAGGTTTGCCCACTTACAAAGCATGTAGAAGTCTGTCATTTTTATCATAGGTACTCTTCAACTGTGAGTGATGGAATTTAAAACAAAAATCCAGAAAATCACATTGTATGATTTTTAAATAATTAATTTGCATTTTATTGCCTGACTTAAGTATTTGATCACCAACCAACCAGTAAGAATTCCGGCTCTCAAAGACCTGTTAGTTTTTCTTTAAGATTCCCTCCTGTTCTACACTCATTACCTGTATTACCTGTTGAATTCGTTACCTGTGTAAAAGACACTGGTCCACACACTCAATCAAACAGACTCCAACCTCTCCACAATGGCCCAGACCAGAGAGCTGTTTAAGGACATCAGGGATAAAAATTGTAGACCTGCACAAGGCTGGGATGGGCTGAAGGACAAAAGGCAAACAGCTTGGTGAGAAGGCAACAACAGTTGGCAATTATTAGAAAATGGAAGAAGTTCAAGATGACGGTCAATCTCCCTCGGTCTGGGGCACCATGCAAGATCTCACCCCGTGGGGCACCAATGATCATAAAGAAGGTGAGGGATCAGCCCAGAACAACACAGCAGGACCTGGTCAATGACCTGAAGAGAGCTGGGACCACAGTGTCAAAGAAAACCATTAGTAGCATACTACGTTGTCATGGATTAAAATCCAGCAGTGCACGCAAGGTCCCCTTGCTCAAGCCTGTGCATGTCCATGCCCATCAAAAATAGAGCTTTTTGGTCTAAACTCGCCGTGCTTGAAGGAAAGTGAAGCCATTCCAACCGTGAAGAAGGGAGGTGGAAACATCATTCTTTGGGGATGCTTTTCTTCAAAGGGGACAGTACGACTGCACCGTATTGAGGGGAGGATGGATGGGGCCATGTATTGCGAGATCTCTTCCAGCATGACGATGACCCGAAACACACAGCCAGGGCAACTAATGAGTGGCTCCGAAAGAAGCATCTCAAGGTCCTGGAGTGGCCTAGCCAGTCTCCAGACCTGAACCCAATAGAAAATCTTTGGAGGGAGCTGAAAGTCTGTATTGCCCAGCGACAGCCCCAAAACCTTGAGGATCTGGAGAAGGTCTGTATGGAGGAGTGGGCCAAAATCCCTGCTGCTGTGTGTGCAAACCTGGTCAAGAACTACAGGAAACGTATGATCTCAGTAATTGCAAACAAAGGTTTCTGTACTAAATATTAAGTTCTGCTTAATCTCATGCAATAAAATGCTAATTAATTACTTAAAATCATACAATGTGATTTTCTGGATTTTTGTTTTAGATTCCGTCACAGTTGAAGACTTCTACATGCTTTGTAAGCAGGCAAACCTGCAAAATCGGTAGTGTATCAAATACTTGTTCTCCCGACTGTAAATTGATCAGAAGTGACATTATTAATACTTACAAATTATAATTGTATACATACATATAATTGTCACATCATACTTGAATGATTTCTTAAGGATCATGTGACACTGAAGACTGGAGTAATGACTGCAGAAATGTCAGCGTTGACATCACAGGAATAAATTACATTTATATTAAAACAGAAAACAGCTCTTTTGAATTCTATTAATATTTCACAACATTAGTACAAAGTCCTGTCATGAAACTCTAGATGGCGAGAGGTCCTTAACTCAACCTGCTCATAATCACATCCTTATCTATAGGGCACAGCTGATTGTTTCCTGCTGCATCAGTAGCCAATGAGCTCGCTGCTCAACCTACTTGGCTAGCTTTTGCCTTAGTGGTGCAGTGTGCTTCAGAAACCCTCCATCTTCCCCAGCTCCACCTGTATAGATCTGCCATGGATAATTCATGTATGCTATGTTGTACAGCAGCAGCATGGCTTACTAGCTCACAGCAGCGTGTCTTGTATGAATTGGCAGTTGCGTAGCAGATCTGTTCCACCCAGCCCAAACATATCAACATTGTGATACCCATTACCATGCCAAACACTCCAAGAGTTGTCATGACAGAACTGTTTTTACTGTATTTTTTAAACAAATAAATTGAGCCTTGGTGAGCAGAAGAGACTTCTTTCAAAAACATTCTTAATTATTCTAAAGTTACATCCCACAGTGTATTTTTTCCTGGGAATTGAACCCATGACCTTGGAGTTAGTAGCGCCATGCTCTACCATCTGAGCTACAGCAAATAGAAGACACATCACACCTTGTGTATGTGGTTGATCTCCTCTCAGTGTGATTCTTGTTACTTGGGTCCAGACCAAAATTCAGATGACTGATTCCTGGATACCGAGTACTACGGCAGCCTGTGGGATCAGCTCTGGAATGCCGCCATCACTTGTGAAGAATCCAGTCATGTTTATGAGATTAAGTACCAAACTGCACTCCCGGCTCAACGGATGACCCCAACATCCCACCTCGATATCTTTCATGAGGAAGCAGATGCCATTTCGAAAGGCAATGCATGTATGAACACGGACATATGTATGTTCATATGTGTGTATTTGCACAACTAGAAGCAGCTGCGGGAGCCCCTTGCTCTCGGCCCACAGCTCTCGCCCCAAATCACCCTCCAGAGAGCACAGAGACATGGTACATCAGAGGCTGCTGACTGATCCAAGCCAGCTCCCACGAGACGCACAGCACCAGTTTATCTTCGTATGTCAGAGCCAGCAGTTGTTGAAAATCCTCTGGCCAAAGTTGAATCAAAACGTTCTGAGCAAAATATGCTGATAACATTATGTAAATTAATTAGGGAATGTAATTAAGAAACACATGATTATAGTAGCAGTTAGTTATGGTTAGTTTTATTATTGTTAACTAGAACTAATACAAAAATCATTACAAATATTTTTTCTTAATTGTAATTAAGATGAAATAAAATCTAAATATTAGACGAAAAACTTTAGGATAATCAGAAACGGTTAATCAGAAATGTTGATAATTATAAAATATGCTTTTGAAGTAATAAAACATAAAATATTATATATATATATAATATTTTATATATAAATAAATATATATATATTAGTAAAACTAAAAAAATTACAAAACCACATAAAATTACTAAAACAAAATAAAATTTTAATTAAAACTGAAAATATTAAAATAAAATCTAATTAAAAATATCAATAAATACCATAATAGTATAAATAATACTGAAACAACACTCTAGAGCTCAAATATGACAGTCTGTGCATTAGTGGTGGGGATTGTTATGTGACTCTTTCTGCAAGTTATACTATAATGCAGTGACAAGACTGTCAATATAAGTGAATCATCAAATAATTTACCGAATTCCATAAATCATATATACTGATCAATTCAAGACTGAAACAAGTGGCTGTCTTTTTGAGTGACTCATTGAATCATTTACTCAACCAATTTGTTCAAACACACTAATTCACTGAAAAATTATTTTCACTAGTGGAACAAATATAGACTGACAATATTATCTAAAATGTTCATTTATACACATTTTTTCTGTTAGAAATTGCACAATAGCGCTTTCCCATAATTTCCTAAATGATTTCAACTGTGTCGACAATGGTTTCAGAAACTTTCACTTAAACCCATTTAACAGTACATGGTTGCTTAACTGCTGCCAAAAGGCAACAAATACATTGCCAAGGCATCTAAACCACAAAGTTAAATGAGTAACAGGGCTGTTGTATTTTAGAAGCACTGAACTCTCGCTTGTTCCAAACACCATGAGGTAAAAGTCTCTATGTGGCTTTGCCCTCAACAGTTTGGAGTTTTTCTCTGCAGCATAGCAGGAGAGAGTATTTACGCATGTGTGTGTGCATCTGTGTTTGTGGGAGATTACTCTGTGACAAAGTGTTCACACGCAACTCAGCGACCAGCTGCAGAAATCCTGCTTGTTTTCTCCACAGAGCTGTCTCTGACCAAGGAATCTAAATGTTCCCCTTAAATCACCTTTATCCATATATGGGGATCAAAATCTAGACCCAAAATGACTTAATTCATCTAAGCCTTTATCATTAGAGATCTGTAATTCACTTGCTTCAATACACACTAAATTAAGACTGAATTCACATGGTAGGCGTTATTTGTTTATAGTAAGCGGACGAGAGAGAAGGAAAGAGCAGATTTACAGCTGTGAATACAGGTGTGTCCGATGAGATCCATCAATAACTTGTCTCAAGACAGTCAAGCGTGAAAAGCAAGAATGAAAGCAAGATTGGTGCGTCTATGTCAGGATATCTTTTGACACCGCTTTACCATTTCCCATTCAATCAAAATGATCTGTTTGCTTAAGGCAGTGTCGCAGTAGTCGATTCAAAACAAGAGATTTTGATAGGTAATCTCATTCCTGCTGAATTCTCACCCTTGTCCATCAGAATTTGTCTCACTAAGTGCATTTACATTTATTCATTTAGCAGACGCTTTTATCCAAAGCGACTTACAAGGGGAGCAATTAGGGGTTAGGTGCCTTGCTCAAGGGCACTTTAGTCATGGTATCAAAGGTGGAGAGAGTGTCGTTTATTCACAATCCCCACTTTCAATTCCTGCCGGCGTGGGAATCAAACCGGCAACCTTCAGGTTACAAGCCCAACTCCCTCACCATTAGGCCACGACTACCCACACTAAGTACTTTTAATTAAATCTTCCTTCAATGCTAGAATGCTAAGGCGTTATAGCGTGCTAGATGTGCGTGACTCCCTCATTTTGTTTCATTTCAAATTAATGAATGCGATTCACAAAGTATAAATAGCTCATGTTCAGGCCTGTGGCCATAATAATCTAGATTTAATTGTTTGTGTACTAATATTCAAAATCTGCTGTTTATCATTCAAAAACTAAAAGGCATGCTCTCCTTGTGCTGTTATGTTTACCATAGCATTGTCTCCAGCACAGCTCCGTGTAAACCATGTGCATCTGCCAGGCGGTCACCTCCTGGAGTCCTGTAATGCGCCGAGAGAAAGATGGATGGTGTTCCTCAACAAAGTCATTAAGAGGGTGAGCAAACATTCCCTCTGCCCCTCTTAAAACGACAAGCCTCTCGCTAGAAATAAAACACGTAGCCACACAAAAACAAATAACTTTTCCAGAATACTCCTCTCCGATGTCATCTGATCTGGAACTGCTTTCTGAAAGATGTACTGATAAATAAATGCAAGGGGGTGACCTTTGACCCATGAGGGGGTCCTATAGGTACAGGGGGCCTCAGTGTTTAAGGAATTGAAGGGAGGCACTGCTTGAGGTCAGTCTCTTATAATGTGTGAACACCTGTAAGTGAATAATGGTTCGCTTCTTTGGTTATTTGTACCCACAGCTATTCGGCTAAACTCAGTGTATATAAATCATCTAGATTTAGCATACACTTCTCTTCCAGACTGCCCATTTCCTAAACCCACCTGTGCTCTTACTTCATGGACAATGATTAAAAGAGCATCTCTGGTGAAACCAGCCACTAAGTTTAGTTTTTTAGGCCACATGTTTGTAGTGAGATCATTTATATCTGGCCTTCTGTTTATTTGGGTTTACTATATATCTAAAAGGACTTTAGAAATGTTTCCCACATATGTCCATTTTTTATTTATTTATTTTTTTTCATTTGATTATTTTTTCAAGTGAATACTGAGAATATATTTGTCTACAGTAAATAAAGCTTAGCTGCATATGCAATGTTGAGAAAACACTTCTTAAAAGTGAAATGATTTCTGTAAATCCAGAGCTGGTCTGTGTGCGCAGTTCGACAAACTTGGACGACCTGAACATATATAAGCAGTAGGCCCTTTCTTTTCTTTTTTTGAAAGGAAAATTTAAAATATAAAAAAAGAAAAGTAGGGAGACTCAATAAATTATGACTAATTTACTGAAAAAAGTAACTGTAGTCTGATTACAAGTATTTTAAAACGTAATATAATCTAATTACAAGTACTTAAGTACGTAATCAATTAAGTGATTTTAATAAATTATATTATGTAATAAATAATAAAAAATAATTATAAATAATGTAATTGTAACAGGTATGCTCTGTGACCTAGCTTCTCTGCGTTAATTATAGTCATTTCATTCACCTGTGCTTTAACTCATTAGTTCCCTTAGTTTGCTCCATGTATTTACACCATGTTCTCCCTCATTCTCTATCTGTTCTCGTCAGTGTGAAGTTGTGTTAGTGTGAGTTTCTTGTCTGATCTCTTGAGTTGTGTCATTAAATACCATTATTATTATTCTCCTTCATCTTTGTTCTGTTTACATGACCATAGCCCATGACCGTAAAAAAATTCTGATCTACACCCAGATAATTAAAGGCTTGTTACTTTCACCACGTGAGTGCCTTGGAGTATTCCATCTTTGAAATGTGTTTACCTCCAGTTTATCCAATGCCCACCAGTGAATACGTAAAGACACCCATGTAGCACTCTATAATTTTGTTGTTTTGTAGTACTGGTAGTCATATTACCTTAATTTGTAATGTAATGCATTACGTTACTAACTACAATTTTTGTCATTTTAATTTGGAATCAGTAACTGACTACGTGGTAAGTAATGTATCCAGCACTGTCACTGAATATCAGCATTCTAAGAAATAAAATTATGTTAATGTAGTAAAATAACTAAAACTAAGGGTCCTATTTTAATTATCTAAGTGCATGGTCTGAAGATCAGGTGCACTTATGTGTCCGAATCCATTTTTGCTAGTTTAACGATGGAAAAAAAAATGGCAGTGTACCATGGTCCATGGTTCAAAAGGGTTGTACCTAGTCTATTAATGAGTCATGGGTGTGTTTTGGGCGTGATGAGCAATAACTAATGAAAGTGTCATCTTCCATTCCCTTTAAAAACCAGGTGCGCTTTTCAACATAATATAGACACCCTCAACCTGACGAGTCAGTTTAAATACATGTGTGCATTGGTCAAATAATAATTCTGATACATGCAATGACTATCCATTATGACATTTTTATCTTTTTGTACACAATAATAATCTTTTAGATTGTAATCCTTTTATTTTTAATATTTGACATGTTTGTGTGCTGGTGCGTGTCCCTGTGTGTGTGTGTCACAAGCAGAGTGTACACGCGTTGTGCAGCCGCCTATATATATTTGTAAAGTTTTTTTCTTTTTCATTTTTCATCATTTCGCTTTTATCCAAAGCGACTTACAAGGGGAGCAATTAGGGGTTAGCTGTCTTGCTCATGGTATTGAAGGTTTTTGTTGGTCAATGACACAGTCATTTTCAGTTGCCTCAAAATAGCAATGCGCCAACAATGCACCTGAACACACCTCATTTTCAGACCAAAATGCCCATGGCCGAACAGATGGGCACGAGGGCATTTTATTTAATTATTTAAACAGTGTGGGCTCTAGATTTGAAAATAACTACGTTGGGGTGAAACTAACAAAAAACACTCACGTCGCGCTTAGCATCACATTGCACTAGGGTGTAGGATAGGGCCCTAAGACTTACATAATAATTAATAATAACAATATCGAAAAAAATAGCAAAATTACAAAAACTTTAACTTATATAAAAATGAACAAACTGAAATATTAATAAAACTATAATAGTACCTCATACTAATGGCACTGGTTAAACCCACAATTTTCCCCGAATTGTTTCCCAAATGGCCTAACAATGCTGTCTGACCAAAAAAAAAAAAAAAAAATCATACTGGATAATGTTACTGACTTGCAGGATCCCTGCACGCGTTGCCGCATGAATAAATCTATGCATTTAGTGTTTTAGTCTCATTGTTAAACAGAGTCTTTAAGGTAATTACATTGGCATGAAATTTCAATGCATGTTGCCAGATTTTAGAGATTATATTCAAATCTGAAGTCAACATAACACTATCAGAGACACTATCAGGGTGAGTCTCCACACACATGTCGAACACATGCAGAAATAGCTGTAATGTGTGAGCTGTGACCAATCCCAAACAATAAACCACTGAAACGTTCTAGCGTTCAGCTTTCATAAACCGTCAAGACACAGTCTCTCATTATGCAGCACTCCACATGAGGAATCCATCCTGAGAAAACCCAGCTCAGCTCATATCTTGAGCGAATGTGTCAGCAAAGCTATAATCACAATGGTGATGCCCTTATAAGGGTACTGAGTGTGTTTGGTTTATGCTTGTCTACCCAACCCAGCATCCATGTTCTTATTGCATTCCATCACTTTCTCTCCTCTTCTGCCAGCTAATAATACCGCCTTAAAGAAGGGATATACACAGGCTAAGAGAGGAGAGTGGGAGAAACAGACTACTGAGTATCACAGGGAGTATTAATGTATTTATAAATGAAGGCACATTTAAAAAGCCTGTCAGATTAAAACTAAGTTACCTCCACACTTAAAGGAATATTTCACCCAAAAACTGCCATCATTTACTCACCGATATGTCATTTCTAAACCTGAATGACTTTCTTTTTTCTATGGAGCACAAAAGACTTGCTTGAAAGCTCCAAAATAATGCAATAACACATTTAAACTTCAACATTTTAATAGAGCACATTTTATAGAAATGTCTTAGCTGAGCTACTCTTTAAAAGGCTAATTCTCTGATTTCTGAAAGTAAAGCAGCAATCTTTCTTACCATCCATAACCTTATTAATGCCATTATGATTATATTTGATTACTTGTTCTGTTTGTTTTTTGAGACTCTGAGTCATCAATGGTTATTCACAGGTGTTTGGGATTACTTGGGAAATTATTTTGTTTTTGTAAATCCACTTTCTTTGAAAAAAAAAAAAAAAATCTAATGTCAGATGCGGCCTAGCAGTACTGGGTATTTTATCTTCAAATTACATGACAAAAATTGTGGTGTATCAGACTACTTTTTGATTGCTTTTAGATTTAGATTTGACCTATCTCGTTTTTCAGATATTAATAAAGATAATCTGTACCATATTGATGTAAAAATACAAAAAGAAAGAAAATATATTCCATTCTTCGTTATCAACAACATGAAGTGCATTAAATATTATATAACTTCAGACTGGGGTTCTTAAAGGAACTGCATGGGGTTTATAAGTTTAAGGAAAAGCTATCTGATGCTGTTGGGTCATTTTTGACCAAATTTTGTAAAAAAAAAAATAAAAAAATAAAAATAAAGTAGAATATTTTACTTCATTGGAATGGTACGAAACTTGATAAAGTTTTGGCACTTGCTGTGTGATTCTTAATTTTGATATTTTGTCACAATGTTTCAAGTGCTCTCTAAATGTATTTTCTATTGTTTTTGTAAAAGAGGCGATTTTACTCGGCCAGAAATCTCTCACTGCTATAATAAATGTCAGAGCATTACTCTACTCTCTACTTTGTTTTGAACAAAACTCATTGTTGTGTTTGTACAAAGTTATTTTTTGCTGTATACTCTGCCAGACTAGAATCACATCACTTTTGGGAAGTCAGTAACTCTTTCCTGTGTGTCAGCTGAAAAACAAGGGGCTGTTTGGCACGCAGTGGCATGAGAAAATGAAATCAAAGCATTCAACATGTCAGTGATTCACACTACATCTCTGAAGTCTTGTGACCATACAGATGGACTTTATTTCCCTGGAGCTGAATCATGCTTTTTTCGTTGATGACTATTTGCGGATAAAACTGCCAAGGTGCGTGACTTGCTCTTAGATGAAATTACAGTTAAAAATATTCTAGGTGAAGACTTTTAAATTGCGTGACTAAAAGTGTGCGCCCATTTCTGTCTTTACCTTTCCCAGCAACCTTTACATCCATTTCGGCCTTTTTCTTTTAAGCATGATTCAATACCTCTCAGTCCTAAGCCCCATCACCCCACCCTATAAACCTCTTGCAGACTTCAGATGAATGAATGGATTTAGGCAATGTGTTGAACTCCCTATTCAGCCCAACATGGAGTCATTTCTTCCTTCTGTCAAGGTTTATCATATTTGCGAGCTGATCAGGTTGGCAGGGCTCTGTTAAAGTCTCTCGTGACTTCCAGAACACAATGCCTGGTCTGATCTCTCCAGCAACCTGATCTGCCAGTGATAGTGCGCAGGAGTTTTGTCTGGAACCACTAAATAGGTCAAATCCAGCACTCTCCTGGGGGAAATCAATTACACAAAAGGTCCAAACAGACAAATAAATATGTTGATGGTTAAATAAATCAACCACTTCTAAAGAGAAGAGCCATTGGTGCCATAAGGAAGTAAAGCAAAAATAAGAGGTTTGCAGCTCATCCTTTATTCACGTTCAGGCAACTTCATCTCTCAACACCGTGTCCCAGGAGTGCCATAAATAGGGTTATAAGAGTAGTGGTGGACCAGGTCAAGGGTTCCTGTGGTAGAAGCACAGATCAAAAACGTCCCTTATAATAATAAATAAACACTATTAGCATTTACCAAGAAAATATCAGTAAAATATAACCACTTAAAAACTTAAATAAAGAGTAAAAAGTGTATACGCAAGGAAGACAACGCCAATCACGAATCACATGGTAGAGTGAATTGGGTCTTTGTTTTGTGTTCTAGTCTTAAAATTCTTTAAAAAAATACAAAAACAAACAAACACACTAAAGGTTGAAATCAAACAAAGTGTAAATAGAGTCTATACATAATGTGGTTCGGGTTGAATTAATTGCATAATACTTGGGGGATGTTTTTTTTTTATTTTCATACATGGCAATGCAATGGTGCCTTGCAATAATCTAAAGTAACAAGTATTTTGTCCACAAGTGTCAATAAGTCAATAAGGCCCTGGGAAAACTTTATGTTGGAGGCCCCGCTCCACACCCCTCCTAATAAAAAGCACTGAAAACAAATATTATTTCTAACATTTACTGCATATTTAACATCTGTTATTAAAATGTGTACATTTTATTTTTTTATTTGTCCATATTAACTAAGATAATCTCTTATTTCTTTCTTGGGGATGCTATCATGTTTTTGTTTGTTTTTTCAGGGTTTTTTGTAGTAATTTTGTTCAGTAACTTATTTACAGTAGCCTACAGGTCTACAGTAAAATGAAAGAAAAGGAAAACCACTTCAGTAAATGAACATCATACCATAATCATTTTTTGGACAGGCTTTCCCCCTCCTTGATTTATTGGCATACATACCTCAAATCTGTACTATACACTCTTAAAAATAAAGGTTCCAAAGTTAGATTTGACAGTGATAATAACATTAAACAAGATAATAAAATTTAGGTTATTTTGGCAATGTATGTTTTACCATATGTCACATCTTCCCCCTCTGTGTGGATATCAGGCCAAGGGCAGCAAATAGAGTCATTGAGGAGATCTGATAATGGGTAAGGAGGGCTGGAAACAAGTAAGAACATATGGGAGCACTATATGCCAAAGCACAAGCCAGCAGCCTGGCAGAACACATTGCCTTGATGACAAGACGACACAATGTGAATTAAGATCTTTACTAACACTACTCTCACCTTCATCTGCTGAAAAGCTATTATTAAGTGAGAAAATGTTGCAGAAGTAGCCTTGCTTTTAGTGTGTGCTCCAACACGCCATGCAGGCAAAGTTTTAGCCCAAAACTTGTTTTCGAAACTTGGAAAATGTTTTTAAAAAGGGTAATCTATTATATTATTAAATGCCAGTAATTAATTATCTCTGTAATATGTGGCATTTTTTACATTTGTAGTTTATTTTGCGTACCAAGTAATAACATTTCTACAGACATAAGTTTAAACACTTTATAGAAGATTCTGATGAATATTCATTAACTAAATTTATAAAACTAAAGCCATAAATTTAATACTTGTTAGAAAGTTTGCTTTAGCTCAACAACCCAAAGCACCATGCCAAAATCACATGACTCTGAAGCACTGATTTGTTGAAGTTTCATAAAGATTTTTAAAGGTTTCTAAGCTTAGATCAGCTGCCATTTAGATTTCCTCCTGTATATACATCCTTTGCTTCTATCAATAAAATGTCGAAAAAAAATAACATATACTACTAAGCTTTTACCTCAGGACCTTTTATAGTAGCTGTTAAGTTGGGACCTGTCAGTTACTGTACATAAAACGGTGGAATACAGTCGAGTCAACTGACTCAAATGAGTAGCGGGAAAAGAGAATCAAACCAAAGGATTCACACACCAATAAAAAACAAACCTGATGTTTCACACAAGCAATATGATCTGACACAGGGCAGGTTTTACACAGGTCAGTGGGAGAGAGAGGTGAGCTGCCTGCTGCAATATAGCCAGGGGAAAGGAGGAAAAATAAAGAAAGAAAAGAAAAACTGAAAAAGAGGGGGTTGGAGAGCAATAAAAGTGTTCAGGAGGGATCTTTATTTAGGTGTGGAATTGGACTCTAAAGTAAAAGCAGATGGAACTACAGTCTAGAATATTTTCCATTTGAAGTATGAGGCTCTTGTTTGAGCTACTCTGGGTCGACTTAAGACCGCCACAACCCAGATTCTGGAGCCTGGACAGATTTTGGGGCCTGCATTCAGGCCTTGCACAAAAAGATGAAAATTAGATCCAGGATTTATTTAATCACTAATTTATTTCAATGGACCTGCTGTGAAAAATGCATTGGTAAAGTACAAACAAGTGTCCCCTTTAGTTACTGTTCGACAAGCCATGCGCTCTCACTCCACACATCGTGCTCTCTCACAGTGAAAAATACATCACGGAGCAAAGAGGACACTGACAACGCATCGACAGACATATTTTAAGTATTATAATAATATTTATAATAATAATTTTTAAAGTTTAAACAATAAATACTGTGGCTCTTTAATGTATCTCTTCATTCTAGTTCATTTATAGCATCAAATAAACATGAATGGACATCAGAAGGAATGTTGTTTCAAGCGCGGAAAACGTGAGTACACACAACTTTTGAAGTTCAAGTTCACCAACATTAATGTACTAACTCCCCTGACTGCTTTGTTGGACAAAATAGCAGATTCAGGGTTATGATTGGTTAGATCACCTGTCAATCAAACTGCTGGTGAAGGGTCAATTATTAAGAGGTCATGCACAAAACAGTGTCAGTGGTACAGAATTGATGCGAATCGCTCTGGTACGAATCCAGTGAAAGACGAGTCACAGTAAAATAGCTCAAAGACAAGAGTTCAAAAACAAGGTTTAGGGTTTAGTGTAGGTGGAGGCCACGTCATTTTAAAACATGATGGCTTTTAGTGCCACTCATAGGACATTTCAGTTCAGAACTGCGGTGGTACAAAGTCCAACGTAATAAAACATTTCCATATTTACGTTCATCTGTTCCGGAAAAAACTTAACACGCTTTTAGCGGCACTCACTGGACATTTCAACTGTTGTGAAACGTGCACGAGGCAACGTATTTTGCGTTTTGCAAACATTTTGACACGGGTACGTTTTTCTAATGAGCCTGGGCTGAATTCAGATTTAAAATGATCTGCAGTCCCATAAAACAGAAACAAAACATTGCACGACAAGATCTGGGACAAGTAAAGCACATGTTTGATATGGATGCTGAGGCACACCTGATAGTTCTCACAACTAAAAAGAGGGGGGGGGGGGGCATTTAGATTTAATAGCTGTTCGTTTTGATAGTTTAAAGGGGAGCTTAAAACTGCAACGCATTGGAATTCACTCAAAGCTTTGTGTATGTGAGCATTAAAATAAAATCTCTGGCAGTGTCCAAACAGCTCTGCTTCAATGTCCAAACGGCTCTGAGGGGGCGTTTAAGGCTCTGATCTGAGACAGACAAACAGATAGATCATAATTACATTTACCAAGTCTCACTCAGAACTTAGAGTCAAATCCATAAATTCATGAAATTAATCAGATATAGAGGTCAGTGACGACCATTTAACTTACTAGGTATTGACAAGACTGCTTTTAGCCCTGGATTTTACCTGTTGACACTTACAGTAAATATCTCAACGTACGTCAAACACTCACTTTTAGTACCAGTTAAATGTTTGGTTCCACCTCATTTGTCTCTTTTCTTGGGATAAAATTTCCTGAGCAAGTAAAATAGTTTTTAACATACCACTTTTGCCTTATTCAACGACTCAGAGCAACACTTCAGTTTTACTTGCACTGACCGCAGTGTATTTTTCTCAAACACAAAATTTCCCCCTTCAGTAATCTAACATTACCATAAACATATTGCTGACAATCTCAGTGTCTTGGCAAAAATCCAACTGCGCTGAGAGAGAAAAACCGAGAGCCAGAGTTAAACCTGAACCCCCATCCTGTCTGAGAAGGTCACGTCCAAGACATAATATTTAAGGTTCATCTTTTCTTTCCTGAGGTGCTTTACGAACAGCAACAGCACAATGCCATGTGTTTTCAGACAGACGTGCTGAAAAACAAAAAACTGGCATGACAGTGAGAGAGAAAGTTAATTTCAAGTGGAAATCACTACAAAACCTATTTTGAACCACAAAATCCTCAGACAAAACATTAAGACCTACGGTATTAGATCTGTCTAGCTTCATTTTTATGTCCTGTCCACCATAAATAAAGTAAATGCAGTACATTTCCGTGTTTAATATTCAGATTCATACTCTTGGGTGATATTTTTTTTGTTGTTGAATATGGTTAAGTCTCAATTCAGAAGCACACTTAAAAACACCATCATAGTATAGGTCACTGAATGGAGGAGCTGAATTAAGTCTAAGAGTTCAAACTATCTAGACGGCCTCAAGATGATCCAACTTATTGACTTCAATTAAATAAAATAAGACGAGCTTTATAAAATAAACTAAAACCATTAAAAAACAAGATATACCTTAATTAAGTTTCTCTCCTTAACTTGTTTTCTTTGAAGAACCAGGGTTCCAACAGTCTTGGAAAACCTGGATATATGAGATTTCTAGACATGGAAAAGTCATGTACATGAATAAAATCTTAAAATGCTGTGGGTGTATTTATATTTTTGTATTTAAGTTTTTATAGCTTTAAAATAAAGAGGAATTTACTAAATCGTATTTAAAAAAAAAAAGAATCACATGCTGTGCACTGGGAAATCTTTCTTAAACATGATGAAATATGTAAACTAAATATATTTTTAGGTGAAATATCAAACATATTGTAGATCATTACCTGTTGTCAAGTTAATAAGGAAAAGTTCTCTATTTTTAGGGACAATGCCATAGAAAACAAATTGTACAATAAAGTAAACATGGTCTTGTCAGGGGGAGTGCTGGAAAAGGGGACAATAGGAGCAGCTCTTTACAGAAGTTATGGATGTGGCCTGTTTCCTGCTGTTGAAGTAAACTCAAGACCACACAAAAGAAGAAGAGGCGACGAGAACACTGACATTTACTAATCCAGAGCCTCTGTTAACTGATGAAGGTTGATATCTGAATTAGCTTTTCTACCACATTTTGATTCAGGGTTGATGTGAGATAATTTCACAGTTACAATGGACTTGTACACAAATGCAAGATCAGTCAGTGAGGGTGGATAAATCAAAACCAGGTGGGATACTGTCACACTGTTTGGCTCATTAGATGTTCAAAAATAATTCTTCATTCTTCTCGACTCTAAATGCTGCCATTTATTCGCGTGAATGGAAAAAATCTATCAGAGCTTTGGAAGGAATTGTTTACGAACAGCCACATTACAACACAAAGACGTTGACATCTTCCTTGTTTCAGCACATCGATTCATCATCTTCATTTGTAACTCATCATCCCTGCAAGATCCCAAAACAACAGCTGAGTCATTTAATTCAGCAAAGCAGCAACAGAAATCTGAATGGTTCTAGTCTTTTTTTTTTTTTTTAACAAAATTACATTTATATGAATTACTTGCCAAAAGCGACTCCAGAGCCAAACCACGGCTCCCTACTTTTCCCATGCTTTTCTCGGGTGTATCTTCTCCAGACACCCCGGGAGATGTGAGAGCCCTGTGAAGAGATGTAATCATGAGCAGGAGCTGCAAGCCTGTGACTCAATGCTAATACAGATCTGCAGTGACTCAGCAACTAAGTAGAAAAACAGAGGCTGTTTACTGAACGCTTTGACTCCAACCTGTAACTGATTCAACAGTTCACTTTCCCTGCTTCTCACTTGATTTTAACCAACAGAAACAAAGTTATAATAATAAAAGAGTGGGAACACTAGCAGAAACGATACATGCTAACGCCTTATGCTAACAGGGCTAAAACTTTTATATACACACAACCATGCAAAAGATTTTATTGAGTAAGGATGCATTAAACTGATCAAAGGTGACAGTAAAGACATTTATATTTCAAATAAATGTTGTTCTTTTGAACTGTCTATTAATAAAAGAGTCCTTGGCTTCATTCGAAAGCTTAAACAGCTGACTTGCCTCGCTGTACTATCGCTGTACCTCACGATTTCGCACTGATTTCAGACAGACTTCTAAGGCAGCAAAAAGGTTTTATGATCAACTACAAACTTTGGTGATAACTAAGCAAATACTTTACTATGGTAGTAATTTCGTGCTAGAAATGAATTCAAAAGAATCATGAGGGGATAATGTACATTTACACACATACTGACCACCACACCACTGTCACAGAACGGACAGCAGTGAAAAATATATCTATGCTGCCTTCAAAAATCGATCAGATGATGGCATCTCAGGGGATAGAAAGTGAAGCCAATATTGGATTCGGACTTGCCTCCGCTCATTAAAGAGTCTTAAAATATTGAGCAGCACAACTGTTTTTAACATTGATGATAATACGACATTGATTCTTACACACCAATGAACATATAAGAATGATTTCTGAAGGATCGTGTGACACTGAAGCCTGCAGTGATGCTGACTATTAATTAATGATCTAATATACAGTTGTGTTCAAAATTATTCAACCCCCCAATGCTGTAAATGGTTTTAGAGAATTTAGAGTACATTTGTAATTGAATTCAGAATGAAATCCTACAAGGACTTCTTAAAGAAGCATATGCAACTAAAATGACATCAATTGGTTTTGTAATACAGTAGTAAATGTTTCTTTTGTGAATTCTTCATTGACACAATTATTCAACCCCTTAAAGACTACCACTCTGAAGAACAGAGGTCCATTGAAGTGTTTTCAATCAGGTATTGAAAGCACCTGTGGATGTCAGGGAGCAGCAATAAAGCCTAATAAGCACCAATTAGGCAGCTTTAAAATGACTGTGATACTCAGCTCCTTCTAGACATTTACTGGTGTGGTTACAAACATGGTGAAGTCAAGAGAATGGTCCAGGAAGACAAGAGAAGAGGTGATTACTCTTCACAGGAAGGGCAATGGCTATAAGAAGATTGCAAAGATGTTAAACATACCAAGAGACACCATAGGAAGCATCATTCGCAGATTCAAGGCAAAGGGCACTGTTGAAACGCTACCTGGTCGTGGCAGAAAGAAGATGCTGACTTCGACTGCTGTGCGCTACCTGAAGCGTAGAGTGGAGAAAAGTCCCCGTGTGACTGCTGAGGAACTGAGAAAAGATTTGTCAGATGTAGGTACTGAAGTTTCTGCTCAGACAATACGGCGCACCCTGCGTAATGAAGGCCTCCATGCCAGAACTCCCAGGCGCACCCCCTTGCTGTCTCCAAAGAATAAGAAGAGTCGACTGCAGTATGCCAAAAGTCATGTGGACAAACCACAGAAGTTTTGGGATAGTGTTCTGTGGACTGATGAAACAAAATTAGAACTGTTTGGGCCCATGGATCAACGCTATGTTTGGAGGAGGAAGAACAAGGCCTATGAAGAAAAGAACACCTTTCCTACTGTGAAGCATGGCGGGGGGTCAATCATGCTTTGGGGCTGTTTTGCTTCTGCAGGTACTGGGAAGCTTCAGCGTGTGCAAGGTACCATGAATTCTCTTCAGTACCAGGAGATATTGGAGGACAATGTGATGCAGTCCGTCACAAACCTGAGGCTTGGGAGACGTTGGACCTTTCAACAGGACAATGATCCCAAGCATACCTCCAAGTCCACTAGAGCATGGTTGCAGATTAAAGGCTGGAACATTTTGAAATGGCCATCGCAGTCACCAGACTTAAATCCGATTGAGAACCTCTGGTGGGACTTAAAGAAAGCAGTTGCAGTGCGCAAGCCTAAGAATGTGACTGAACTGGAGGCTTTTGCCCATGATGAATGGGCGAAGATACCCGTAGCTCGCTGCAAGACACTTGTGTCAAGCTATGCTTCACGTTTAAAAGCTGTTATAACTGTAAAAGGATGTTGTACTAAGTATTAAGATTGAATGTCACTTGGGGGTTGAATAAAACTGATAATGATGTGAGCAGAGAAAAGACATTTGTGGTTATTTCATTATAAATGTTATGTTATATTTGTCTGACCTACACGTGCCTCTTTGATTTAATTGTAAGCAGGATGACTGAATGATCAAAATCAATGTCAAACCGGCCAAAACAATCAATTTCAGTGGGGCTTGAATAATTTTGAACACAACTGTATATATATATATATATATATATATATATATATATATATATGTATGTTGTGTCTTTTTTTCTGGGTCATCAAAGAAATAATTTTGATGACTACAAAGATTTTTGTCCAATCAAATGCTTTCTTTAATGAGATTGTTCTGCCCCTTGCAAATGCGTTTAATCTATAATAATCATGCAAGTTAGAGTTAAAATTATATTAGCTCAATCATCTAAAAGGACATAACACTTTTGACCATAATCCAAGCTGAAGTCAAACTGTATTTTACTTCTGCAGCTATTTCCTTCTCTCTCAAGCCTGGACTGTCATAAATCAGGAGCTGTTGATGAGATCTATCAGCCGTGTCTGGTATTGTTCTGTCCACCTCCGCATTCAGCTCCGGTTCATGCACAGACCCTGAGAGAGGGCACTCGCCACCAACTCTCCTCAGTTAGCGCCGTTGATCACTACTGCTGAAAGACGACAAACATCTCCTACTAAATGAGGAAGCACTCCTTACAGCAGTGTTATTATAAAGTGAAGTAAAACAACAATCGTGACATTATAAAGCTTTTCTGATATAACCTTTCTAAGACCTCTTCCATCTCTCTTATTCTCCAAATAAAAGATCCTCACTTTGGCACTTCTACCAGGTTAACCCATGAAAAATATACATATTTCATGACCATAAATAATATTTACTTTGGTGAGTTTCCAGGTTGGTGATTGGGAACTTAAAGTTAATCAAGAAAGCAAATATGAACCGGCATATCAGACATGCAACAAGAAAGCACGTAGCCTAAGAATGGATATATTACACACACACAAAAAAAACATGCTGTAAGAGCAAAACAACATTTCTAGTGTTAGGAAAAGCACAACACAGTCTCATGAACTGATTTTGAACGGTCCCCACTGAATCTGACAGATTTTGAGGGTTACTTTGAAGCAGCTTTAATAGAATTGAGGACAGAGGAGGTTGTATTTAAGAAAATGCAGAAACCTTCCTTTTCTTTGAGCCAGGTCTGCTCTTAATTAACAGATTCTCTTTACAGGCACTTTTCAATAACAATTTATAGCATCTCAGGACGATAAGATCTAAGAGCCAAAAAGACGGCCCTGTAATTTAAAATATGTTTGGCATAACTCAAATTTCACAGAGACATTTACTGCTTCTATTCTACTTAACTAATTTTGACTATGCAGTGCGATTCATTGATTCTAATCAATGAAAGATACATCTGACTTTTTTCCATGAGGAATGTGGGGATCGTTACAATTTACTACTGACCTGATGGGAATAGCAGACTTGTTTTAATAGCCAAGTCCAAGACTGCGGAATCTGTCTTTGATGTGTATTTTCAACTTGAATGGTGCAATGGAGACTTCCCTTGTTTTTCTACTGAAGTATTTAAGAAATGATAAATCTTAAAAAAAAGCATAAACTGCCCACTAATCACTTTTAAATTTATCTCATGTTATTAATCAAAAAAACATTGCAGTTTAATATCAAAACCAGAGGGTTGCTCTTGGACTCACAGACACAATGTGTATCTTTTTGAGGATGGAGTTACAGTGGAATTCAGGGTGAACATTCACGATTATTGTTGTCTATAATCTATAATCTTCAATGGTAAAAGCTGGACAAATGTCTGATGACCTGATAAACATATTTCAGCAACAAAGACAAAGCTTTGTGACAAGCTTTATGGTTTTATACTTGATAAATACAGTATTATCTCTACTGTTTTTAGGTCTTTATGTAACAAGTTTTTGCTATATATTCAGATCCTCTCTTTTTACTTTTGTGTATGTTTGTTGCTTCTAGATCAGATTGGATAATCACTCATGCGTCATGGATGTGACTGCATAAATAATAAAATATTATTAAAATATAAAATTAAATTGATTAAAAATAAATTGCAGCAAGTTAAAAATATTGCTCTGCATAAAAAAATTATAAAATTAATTCCACAGCACTGGCAATAAATGATGGTGAGAAAATTTGGAAGACATAACAAAAACTACACAAATAAATAAACAAAAAAACAGTAAAAATGTACCAACTGAGTAGTAACCAGACTTGATAACGCATGCTCTGTAGTAGGGCTGGGTACTGACCCAATTTTCACGATTTGATTCGATTTCTATTCACATGCTTGCGATTCGATTCGATTTCGATTAGAGTCAATATCGAATATTTTGGATGTATTTCAGATACTGTACATGGCAAATTTTCTAGAGGAAAAACAAATCAACTATTATTGTAAACTACACATGGGAGTCAGTTGGTACTATAATATTTAAGGTTAAAATGAACTTATTTATATACAAACACTTAAATTACACTAAGTTATGTTTTTTATATAATAAATATAATATAGACTTACATGATCATAGTTCTACTCCAATTCGCTTTTTTGAAATATAAACATTTAAATCGTGGCTGTCATAACTGATTTATTCAAACAAGCATTAAATATTGAAGAACATTAAAATATATAATGAATGTGTAACTGTAAGCCTACATATATTTATCAGAATGCACCTCTCTAGAGTTCATTTTTCTTACTTACCATAACTAGGTTATGGTCACTGAATATGGTTTTTCTGAGGTTGTTTACAAGCTGTTATTAACGTCTTTCCGCAGTTAAAACACTGATTGAGCGATTACATGTGACATGATATGGATTACGGTAAGTTGTACTGTATCTTTTAACATACCTTCAGATGTTTATTCATGTTTATTTCGCACTGTAACTGGTATTAAAACGGAGGAGAGGATAAGTTCACATTCACGTTCCACTTCTTTTGAACTGAGACTTTGCTTCATATCAAAAGTAACAAAGTACAAAGATCATTGCGATTTATTGGATGAGTTTAAGAATTCTTTGGATTTAAGAATTGATATTGGTTCGATTAAAATCGAGAATGTCCTACTATGTTGCTACATAGATAAATAAAAATGGCCACAGATCACAATTCTTATATCAGAATAAAGTTAAATCTCATCCTGAAAATAATATCAGTGATAAAGAAAACATGTTTATACAGTGGTCACACAACTCATTGCAGTGTTTATAAAACACCGACTGTGCGAGCGAGCGAGACTGTTATTTCTTTGTGATATCTGGGATGGTGTAAATCAGTTAGACATGCATAGCACAGAGATGGAAGAGAGCTGAATCTCAGCCAAAACCAACTTCACAACAGGGGATGAGAAAACTCAATACGATAGAAACAAAGGCAGAATGTGAAAGCATGTAAGGTGTGCTTCAGTTTCATATTGACTGTCAAAAAAAATACTACACAGCAGCTGTTACTGGGGCAGTATCCTTGAAAAGTACTAATATGCAGCCTTTAGGTGTAAATAGGCGTACCTTACAAGGGTACTACCTCAGCGACAGCGCTTGAAAATACTGTATTTTTTGTCCAATGCGTCTGGAAAGGTACATGCGCTCTGTTTACATAAGGGTGTTGATGTAATGATGTGATGACATGCGTACATATGAGTGATTTCCTGTATACAGTGCCTTACATGATACTGTTCAGCGAATTTACGGTGCGTAAATGTTAATATGCCTTTTTTTTCTTTGTGTACGAACACATTTAATTCGAGGAAATGTATCTTCGTGGCTGCAATTGATTTTAAAATGGGCACACCCTGTGTTGAGCTATACACAGCCCGAGGCCGGCTCTAGTCTAGGTTTTTGGAACATACTGTATCCTTTCAAATTGCTTTTTAATGAAGGACAAATTTGACTCTGACCCCTCCTGTTTCCTTTTTTCTAAAAGCCAGATGATTGGCCTTTCGCTATGCTTCAGTTACTCTGTAACTCCACATCCATGTTTTGATTTGAGCTTGGAGGAAGGAAGAGAGAAGACTCAGGTTTGACAAAAGAAATCAGTAGGAATTTAATTTTTGATTTAAATATGCACAGGTGATTTAAACTGTACTGCTGCAGGAATGTAGGCAGCTGTCTTGGAATCTGTTGTTTTCCAGACTGAGACAATTAAACGTCAACTTTTAAAATGAATTGTGTAAGACAGACTTCAAAAATGTCAGGCCCCTCTTTTCCTTGCATCTGTTCTGAGTGCTAAAGAGGGGCCAGTTACACTTGAGGCAGTGACGGTATCAGGCATGCACCAGGTAGCAAAACAGCCCCTCTAGTCATTCAACAGGTCATCAAAATTCTTAAATCTCTTTCCACAGAGGAGATTGTTAGATAAAAAAAATGCAGGGCACTTCAGAAGCTTCTTCTCAAAACAGAAAACATCCACTGTTAATTACAAAAGAAGGTCCATTTTCTAGTGATTTGCCCAGGAAGGTAAATAAACGGCATGAAGGGCAAAAAGTTTTTTCACTCTAAAAATTACTAATGAACCAACAGTAAGTTATGTAGACAATACAAAACTTTTTTATTGTCAGAAAAAGCAGCATAGAAACAGTGTGAGAGAGCTGCTGTTTTGGAAGAAATCCATTTATATACAGAAGAGTCTTTGAGGTTTCACCAATTTTTTGAAAGGTTTCCAGATGAGCCGAAAAAAGTATGGCCCGGTCAGAGGTTTTTTTTCATTATTTTTTTTTCTTTTGTTTTTTCTTCAATAAATTAGCTAAGATGCTAACAATCTAGTTCAAAGGGCAAGGGACAATACAACTTGAAAAGGCCTATAATACAACACTATGCAACATGGGAAGTTTCAGAACTTTCACCCTTTCTCTTTATAAATAATAAAATACAACAATCTTCCAATCATTCACATTACAAGTGTCACAATTTTCACAACCACACAGTATGGTGATTCTAGACACTATACAATGATAATACACTTATTATGGCTAGCATACATATAAATATACATACAAAGAATGTCACTAAAATGTAAGAACTCCTTCAATCAAAGCAATAGCAAGTCCTTCATAAAATATATATATATATATATATATATATATATATATATATATATATATATATAAATGAAACCGAGTAGCATCATAAAAAAAATACAAAAGAAAAGAAGAAAAAAAAATCCCAGTAATAAACAAACATAGTGACATCAGTTTGAGTTTCTACAGAGTTCTCATTGCGGTCTACAAAGTATGACAATAGCAGCTATTTTGGATGGACTTAACATAACACTGGAGTTACAAAGCTGTTTGAGTCATCAATATAAAAAGAAACAAACAAAAGGCAGTCAACATCTTGCCTCCCTGGCCAGCCAGTGAGACAAAACAAAGCAACACACAACTCACTTCACATCAACACTGCGGTGGCTCTGAAGAAGGGTAACATCGCCGCACATGTTTTTACCCTTTCAGTTACCAGACACCTGCGTCACTATCATGGCTTAGCGACTGATTCTTCACGTCTTTTCAGGGTTGCAACATTGCTATGAGTGACTAATGTAATGTCTTATCAAAAGACATAAAACGACCTCCACAAAATGGAGTGCAATGTAGCATTAAATTCTCATCTCAGCCTCATCACTGTGCTCCAGGGAGTGCTCTGTGGTGCTGATGATGGAGGCTGAGGGACCTTGAGTGACACCGAATGGGGAGACGGCTGGAGACCGTGCAGCAAGTGGGGACAGTGAAGGGGAGAAACTGGGAGACATCGCCGCTGAGGAGATGGAGCCCTCGTGGCTTATAGGTGAACGCCTTAGGGATGCTAAGTGGTGGAACGTCCGTGCTATGGGTTTAGGTGGGACAGATTTGGCCCCTGGATGAGCCACTGAGGTTATGAGGGGTGGAGGATCAATTCTTGGCTTGGGGTCTGTCTTGACTTTAGGCTGGAAGGGTCTACGTGGGTTGTTTGGAGGTAAGCTCTCATCTTTTAGCCTGGCAATCTCTGTAAAGACACTGGCTAAGGGTTGGAACTGAGGGCACCAGTTGAGAAGGTAGTCCCAGTTGTAGCTGCCTCGTAATTCCTCGTCGCTTGCCACTATGGCTGTGAGGGAGCCATCAACTGAGGGTTTGCCATCCTCAGGGAAAGCATAATCTTTCGGATGGGAAATATTCAACCCACGACCTACTCCAAGGTAGCCCCCGCCTTCATCTCTATAGACTGGGAGCTGACCAGACAGTAGGGTACCACTGAGGCTCCCACTGATGCTCCCCAATTTCTTACTTTTGAACCACTGGCTTGCATCAAGTGGCCCAGGTTCACAAGAAATATCAGAGAGTTGGTCTGCATCCTGTTGAATACCTGAATCAGGTCCCCTGGCAGAGATGTGCTCTTGCATTGAGGACGTGATGCTTGCAACTCTTGGGTACTCATTGATCATCCTGATTTCATCATCCTCTGCCGCTTCGGCCGATCCCCGTCCACTGGAGTGAGAAGGATCTAAGGATCCTCCTCGAGTATAGGAGCCTCCACCTGTTCCTTCCTCATCACCTGCATATCCAGGAAGCGCCTGATGATAGATCCTGTCGCCTCCTGTGGGTTTAGACTCATCCAATTTTTGCAATGCTGTGCCTGAAGATACAGTACTATTCCCAGTGTCTTGTCCTTTCTTCTTTCGCTTTGATCTCACTAGATAAAGAGCCACAGCTATTATGACTAATAAGACAATTACTCCAAGAGAGGCAGCAATTATGCTCACAAGGAGGATGTTAAAGTCTGTTGCGAGACCAAAGGATGTGTTGGTGACATCAATGGTTAGCTGAGCAGAAGCTACTCTCGAGGTGTCAAGGGGGCTGTGGGCGGTAACATCCATAGTCATTAGGCGGGTTTCCCTTTTCGAGCGACTTCCACCACTTGAGCTGCCAGAGCTGTCCATCTTTAGGTAGATTACACCGGTGGTCTTATTCACTTCGAAGTAAGGAGAGGAATTGGGGAAGGAGTAGAGTACAATCCCATCCACCCCACCATCCTCATCTTTGGCCTGTACTTGCCCAATGCTCTGACCTTTCTTAGCTCCCTCTGGTACCTCAAAAGACAAGTCTGAAGATGTGAAAACTGGGTCGTACTCATCCTCTCCTGTGACATACACCTGCACTGTGACTGTAGCCGAGTTGTTGCCTGCATCTATAGCCAAAGCGATGAAGTTAAATGCGTTTACCTTCTCAAAATCAAATATCTGCCTGGTACGAACTTCTCCAGAGTTCTGATCTACCATGAAGAGATCTTTTCCTAGGCTGGAGTGGTCCATCAAGTAATATTTCAGCTGTCCATAAACTCCTGTGTCATAATCGATTGCATGTAACACAGTCACAGCAGAGTTGGGTGGCTGGTTCTCACGGACACTGGCCGTTAACGTAGCAATGGGAAAGTAAGGTCTGTTGTCATTAATGTCCTTTACCTCTACACTAATAGGAGCCAAGGCAAAATGGCCATGGCCATCTGAAGCTTGTACTATTACCACATGGGAAGTTTGGCTCTCTCTGTCTAAAGGCTTTTGAAGCTTCAGTGCCCCAGTCCACTGATCCACAGAGAAGAGTTTCATCTCATCTCCAGAGCTGATGGTGTACTGGACCTCTGCATAGGGAGCTGAATCGGGATCAGTTGCAGTTACACGTAAGATTTCTGTACCAGCAGTTGCCCCTTCACTCAAAGCTACTATGTACTCAGCTCTGCCAAACACAGGAGGGTTGTCATTCACATCAGTGACTGTGATGATGGCTGGTACGCTGGAGCTGCGTTGGGGAACGCCACGGTCCGAGACCGCAATGGTGAGGTTATAGCGTGATAACGCCTCAAAATCCAGTCTCTCCGCCAGTATCAGGGTTCCTACGGTCTGGAATCCATGGCCCTCTATGAAACGAACACTACTCTCAATCTGGAAAGCATTTCCAACATTCCCACTCGCGATTGCAAAATCAAAACCAGAGTTTTCCTGAGAAAGGTCTCCATCTACTGCCTCTAAGGTCAGGATAGTGGCTCCAGGTAGCTGGTCCTCGGACACTGTGGCTTTGTACTCCAACTGGTGGAATATGGGGGCATTATCATTGACGTCCATCAGCTGAACTTGGACTGTGGTAGAAGATGATAGAGGTGGAGATCCTCCATCACGAGCTTCAATGACTACACTCACAGAGGGCTGCTCTGGGTCAAATTCTGCTTTCTGTCTGATGAAAAGTGTACCTAGAAAGACATGGAAAGGGCTTTTACTACAATGTTAATGCTTTAAATATAAACTATATGTTAAAACTATAGGCAGTGGCTATTTAAACTATAAGCAAGCAGCTGACCATGTTGATAGAGGCTGTTTTCATGAACTCTACCCACTGCTTTATGTAAATATCATCTACTAATAATTTGACCTATTCTAAACAAGAAGCTATTTGTTGCTATTTATACTTATCTACCACAACTTACACTTCATTTAAATATAATATACATGTGTAAAAACCACTGATATGACAATTAACATGCTTAGTATAAACATTGGGCTTATACCATTTTTAGGATCAATGTAAAACCCGTCCCTCGTTGAAGACAACACTCGATAGGTGACCTTTCCATTTTCTCCTGAATCTCGATCTGTTGCTGTAACTGTGATAACAGGACTGCCTGGTGGAGAATGTTCTGCAAGTGTTACCTGGAAACCAAAAGCAACAACAAAACTGTTACTTGGCATGGTTTTCCTGTATCCACAGTGATGTCATTTTGAATAAAAGCATCTGCTAAAAGAATAAATGCAAACATAAATGACAGCATATTTTGTACTGGTGTGAATGAGTGCGTGCACATTTATTCTGGGATAAATATGTGTTAACCAAGTTATTTTACCTTCGTAATCCCAGGGAGTCAAACCCTTTTCCTCACACTGACAACTTTTCACACAAGTTAACAAAAGAATCCTTCCATCAATCGTAATAAAACAAAATGCAAAATATGTCATTCCTTTTAAAATACTTCAAATGGTATAAAGAAAAAGTTACCTGATATAGATCTTGTGTAAAAGTAGGTGCATTGTCATTTATGTCCTCCACCAGCACAGTTAAATTGGCTTCACTCTGGTGCTTCGAATCTGAAGCTCGAATAGTCAATGTGTACCATGTCCTCTGCTCAAAGTCCAGTGGTGCTGTCAAAGACACACGGCCGTTGTAACGATGGATATCAAATTTTCCCTGTGATGAAGCATCCAGCTGCAAAGAGTAAGACAATACTGGGCCAGAATCCACATCATTTCCAGTAACCAGGGTGATCTCAGTGCCGATAAGAGAGTCTAGAAGAGGGAAGCAGGGACACAACATTCAGATACATGTACAGTAATAAAAGTGCTTGTCTTTTAGGTGTTTGTAATGTAGTCTTTCAGGGTAAAGGGTCAAAGGTCACCAGTAAGTTAACTTACTCTCTGGCACTCTAATTTCCCGTGGCACTGGAATGGTAGGCCTGTTGTCGTTGAGGTCGACAATAATAACTGTGATTGTGGCAGTGCCTACTAGCTTCGGGCTACCACGATCAGAGGCTTTTATCACCAGCCTGATGAAAATTAGATAAAATAAAGTGTTAGATACATTTTTCCTAACTTATATCATGTGAGAGATGTTTCTTTTTTAGATCAAGAGAGAGAACAAAAGATGTCTTCTATTTTTGGAAAAATATTTGTACAACAATCCAAAAGCTCTAACAGACCAAAAATGTAATAAATTAGAAGCACACCGCTTTATACGGCTCAGGGAACATTTTAGAAACAAAACACATGAGGTAAAACTACGAGGGCTTGAACATATCACACACACAAACTAAATAACGCTTGAGAAGACAGTTACATTCCACAGAACAGAAGGAAATTAAAGACCTGCAGAGCAATGACTTCATTGGCCGAAAAAGCGCAGCGCACATAATATACACTCACTGTGCCTGTGTCCAGATTTCTCTGTCCATAATGGCTGCAGTCGTGATACTGCCGGTCAGAGGGTCGATTTTGAAAAGGCCACTTTGACTCGAAGATTCAATGGAGTAAGTCACCTGACCATTCTGACCCTGGTCAATGTCCTCTGCCATAACCTAATGAATACGAAAACAGGTTGATCATACACAGACATTGTCCAAAATGAACACTTGCCATACATGGTTTAAATCTGATGCTTGCTGATGTTAAGTCGAACAATAATAAAATTAATAAAAAATACAGTTTCATGACAGCTACATTTTCTCAATTCACCCATGATTGGCTCGTATGCCAAATAGTTATGTAAAAGAAAGTTTTTTGCAAAATATTCATTGTTTAATACCTTTTCCGATATGTTTTCAATTACATTTGGCCTTTTAGAAGTACAAAAAAATAAGAGGCCCCTTGCCTGAATGATAGGAAAATCATATCCCTGTGCTCATGCATATAAGCGACATAGTTCTGCAGCTGGAATCGGGGTAGATTGTCATTGACATCCTGAAGAATCAGGTTGACAGCCATGAAGGAGTTTGAAGATGTAGTTTCAGCCTTCACCACTAGACGGAGTCTTGGAGTATCCTCAAAATCCAGGCCATTTGAGCTCTGTACCCAGATTTCACCTATGAAAGCACCAATAAAGTAGTTTAGTAGGTCAACTGATTGAATAAGAAATATTTTCCTGATGAGTTTATGTATGCATCTGGTCAAAATAAAGCCATTTTCATTTATCATGGAGTTTTTAACTAACCGGTACTGGAGCTGATGCTGAAGGAATGGTATTTGTTCCCACTGAAGATACTGTAAGAGATCCCATCTCGGGTGCCGTCAGGGTGCTGAGCCTGAGCCTGGGCGACTGCAGTGCCTGTAGGGAAAAATACACACACACACACACACACAAACTCAATATTCCTCTGCCACATTCACTTAAATTGATGCATTGGCTTTCGATGCTTCACAAACTGACTGTGCTGGTGAGTGCTGAAATACAATGCTGCAGTTTTCATCATGCAGTTCATTGCAAAAGTTTTTAACTGCCTCATGCCAGTGCTTTGAAATGACAATACCAAAAAGAATAACTTTTAGTGTAGGATTTATAATAAAAGAGTGACAGATCTGTACAGTTTTGCAATGCACTGAACAATCTGTAAGAATATATATTTAAAGTCAACATGAAGAGTTTTTTTTTTACCCCATTTTATTTCTGTAATTTCCTTTGTTTCTGAGCAAAAATAAAGTAAGTAAAAAGTATGGTGGGAAGTAGTATTATCCATTTGGAATTGACTGGATCACGAAAAAGTTGCATATTTGAGTGTCCCAATGGAAAGATTTTTTTCCCCCCTCTATCATTTGGTATTATCCCCTATATCACATTAATACTGGAATTAACATCATATTTAAAAGGATTATATTAATTACTATAAAAATATTTTCTAAAAATGTAATTATTTCCTAAAAATGTAAAAATGTAACATTATTTTTCCATGTAATAACTGTGCTTGGCCGTGATGACATCAGCTGAAATGCAAAAATGATTAATGAAATATTACAAAAAAAAAAAAAAATCTTATTTTTTTAGGAATAACAGGCACCGAAAAGTGCACAATACGACCAGCAACATTACTTAAGAAGGTTTTGATTTTGACTTTTTCATTTTCATTATTTATTTTTTTACATCATGATTTCTTTCATTCCATTTTTCCATGAAAAGGACAGCAAGGAACAATTAAAATCTTCCTGGCTTATAGCACATCAAATCTTTTGCTATAATTATTTACGTACCTTTAGCTGCATTCTCCTGTAAACTAACATCTCTGGCGGTACGAGAGAATCGAATGCCCTTGTAATCTTGCTCCTTCACATAGACAATCACCACCCCTAGGGAAGACTGAGGTGGGCTACCCTGGTCCATAGCCTCCACTATGAGAGTGCGTTGGGTTTGCGTGAGGGCCTGGAGCTTCTCCGTGGTCTGGATTTCCCCTGTTAGCGAGTTAATGGTAAATCCTCGGACTGGCATAGCGAAGCGGTAGAACACTGACCCATTGGCTCCAAAGTCCTTATCTTCTGCTCTCATGGTGGCCACCACCTGATGCGTGGACACACTACCGCTGGACACGTTGATAATCAGTGGGTCCTGGATGAAGAATGGTGCATTGTCGTTGACGTCCAGGATGGTAACAGATACCTGGGCTGTGGTGTTGCGGGGGGCGGCGGGAGATAGGTCAACAGCGTACACTTGGAAGGTGTAAGAAGCTCTTTTCTCTCTGTCCAGAAGTGCTGTAGTAGTGATCCGCCCCGTGTCTGGATGCACTGTGAATGCACCTTTGGCTTCTTGGCTGAGGAAGTATAAGATCTGCCCATTTTCGCCCTCATCCACATCTGTGGCTGTCGCATCCAATACCACCAAACCAACAGCAGCATCTTCTGAGACATCAACGGTGTAGCTTCTGCTGCCAAACTTGGGGCTGTTGTCGTTTACATCAAGAACTGAGATTTCCACACTGGCGGTGCTGCTCCGAGAGGGGCTGCCATGATCTTGAACTACCACTTCCAAGGAATAACTGTTCTTCCGCTCCCGGTCCAGAGGTCTTGAAGTAGACAGAGCTCCAGAGGAACCGTCAAGTCGAAAATCACCATCTGGGTCGCCAGCTAGAAGAGCAACACAAAGACACACCATTTGTTAATAATCAAGCAGAGTGTGTCTTATAAGAAAATATAAGAAACAAGCCTGTAATGTAAACAAAAACAGTAACGTTCCTTGACCACAGATAACTAAAAAATGCAGTATGCTTTAACTTATAGGCTATAAATCTGTTAGCAATCTACTGTAGAAGCTCTTCTTCTACACATTCCTCAGTACAAAATATGTAATACAGTTTTACCAGTGATCTTATATTCCAGTCGTCCGCTCTCTCCAGTGTCCAGGTCTGTGGCTTTGAGAGTGAACAGCTCCACGGGCTCTAGGTTCTCAGGCACCTCCAGACTGTAATGCTGCCGCCCAAAAGCAGGAGCATTATCATTCTCATCCAGCACTGTGATGTGCACTTTAGCCTTGGCAAAGTTAGGGGGTATTCCACCATCTTTTGCATACACTGTCACATACACAAGATAAAAAGAAGATTATTGTTTAGTATAAGTTTTGATAATATTATAAATAATAATGATATAAAATAATATTTTATAGTAGCATATAATATAATAGTTTTCAGGCCAGTGTTGTCATCGTTAACTACAACTAAACTATATAAAAAAATAAATAAATAAATCGGTATTTAATAAAATAAAATAAATAAAAAATAAAATATTACATAAAAAAAATTTAATTTACAAACCTTTATGAAAACTATTAATTTCAAGTGATTTGCCAAGGCAAAAACCTAAATTTAAAAAAAAAATCCTAATGGAAATTGTAAAAGCACATAACAAAACAATAAAAATTAATAATCAAATATAAAAATAAAAGCCAATTCAAAAATATTAATGAATACAAAAACAATATATAAATAATACTAAACTAAACTAAATACTGTTTCAGCCATATTATGTTCAGATACCGGCTATGCTTATGTACCTGTTACAGTGTAGTGGTCCTGAAGTTCCCTATCTAGAACCTGAGTGACAGATATCACACCCGTCTCTGGATTAATTGCGAATCCATCCTCAGTCACACCACCGTAAGTCACTAAGCCATTAGTGCCTGCAACACAAACAGAAATATATAATCAGTAATTCTGACCAGACTCGGAATACTAGCTTACTAGCAACTGAATACTGCACAGTAAACACTGCAAACTGCCTACTATATTAAGTAGAAAGTGAAACCTTTCAAAGTATTCTTTGACTATGTGACTGTGCAGAAGAATGCTTTACAATGAACTCTGTTCTAGAGCTACATATGGCAATTTATCTGTTCAATAAAATACCTTACTCACCTGTTGAATAACAAAAAAACACCATCTCCGAATTGCTTTTACCAGATTTTAAATTCCTCAGTTTTCACCATCTCAAGCCAAGCCAATGTTGATTCTTGTTTTATTACGAGCTCTTTCATGTTCTCTTTTTGCCAGCAGACTCTCCTCTGTTCTGTATTTTGATGATGGATTGAAGAAGGATTGATGATGTATTTACTATTTTTTTTTTTTACTTTGAACAATAAAAGTTACATAGTGTATCTTTAAATTATTTATTTTTATTTCAATATTAAAATATTCTTGGAATTTTCACAATATTTAAATGTATTTTCTCAATCAGATCAATTATTAGTATGAGTAGTATACAAGTATGCTGTTCCAAACACAGTCTGCGGCTGCTAAAAATCAACCAAAGCCTCTTTCATTCTAAGTTCATTCTAAGTAAGAAGGTGTACGAGAAGTTGTGAACAACCTGATTTGAATTAAAACAGAAGTGCAATGGCAAATGTCAAACTATTCAGGTTCAAACCTTTTCATCTTGGATTTAACACCGGTTTCATTAGTCATTCCTTTTGCTGATTCAGCCATTGAGTTGTGGTCCGCACAAGTGTTAAGCATGGACTAAAGGTACGGGTGCCAGATTGCGTGCAAAGTTAGCAAGCTTTGGCACGAGCACCTGCTTACTCAATTAATGCTTCCTGAAAAATGTCTTTACAATCTCTCTTTCATACTCTCTCACTAAACCCAGGAGGCTGAGAATGAGTCCTACATACCCTCCACAGGAAGCATTTAAAAAAAAAAAAACACTGCCCTCACTGCAACTCAACATAACTGCTTTAACCAGATGGCAAAGTTTTCAGACAGGTTATTCGAAAGGTTGAAATACCCTAAAATGTAGGTAATTCTTTTCAGTAGTAAAGGAACATTTAACACATGGGATTATCGCAGAAATTGGTCAATAATCACTCACCATGATCCCGGTCTGAAGCGGAGACCTTCAGTATGCTTGTTCCTGCTGGCTGATTCTCTTTGATTTGGGCTTCAAACTCGCTGCGTTCAAACCACGGTGCTTCATCATTTACGTCAATAACCTGGATAGATAGAACTTGAGTGGTGGAATGTTGGGGTATCCCATGATCCTCAGCGACAATTGTGAGATTGTAGCTCTCCTGCTCTTCACGATCCAGAGGTTTAAGGATGGAGAGAGAGCCTGTAGAAAAGGGGAAGAGAAAAACATCTGTAGATCTGCTGCACACTTCACAGCATGGCCTCGTGCTCATATGCCCTGTGGCTGAAGACGCGTGACCGAGGTCAAAGAGCAGTTCTGTATATTTGTAATATTTCATTATGTGTATGCCAGACACTATCTTAAGCAACTCGAGTGTGGCTGGGCTATTCTGATGAGGTCAGGAGTTCATTCATGACTTAAAGTAGCCCATCACAACAAATAATGCGGAGTGCCGTAGGTAATATGCTGATGCGTGCTGATATACTCCCAAATCGCAGAGTGATTTTGCATTTATGCAACAGTTTGATGCACAAGTGAGTAAATAAATAAATAAGAAACAACAATAGAGTGTTTTTAAAAACCGTCTTTTGTGCAGAGCTACTTCCACCACAGATTCAAATCTCAAGCTGACAGTTATAACCAAGCCTCTGTTACAAATTCTAAAACGTCACTTTAGAACTAGTAACGAAGGAACACTGAGTCGCTTCATTGAAGCTTATAGTATTATGTAGAGTATTATGGTATTAAGAGAGAGAGTTCGACTAAACGAGTGCATTACCTGCGTCTGATATAGTATTCATTCTTCAGTTCGATGTCCATAATATTATATCCATTATAAAACAATCCGCTTGAAGGTCCGCTGAGGAAAGCGATATCTTTGTCCTTTTAAATGTCGTAAAGAAAGTCTTTGCCACCATCTAATGGACTAATAATGTAACTTTCACTGAAGTCCATATCACTAGCGGACCCTTTCACAATACCAAATGCAGTATATTGTTCATTTAAAATAATATTTATTGAACAATAATATTTAAATTAACAACGATAGCCAACATGAAAGACAATAGGAAACAAACCCAAGCAAACAATTCAGTCAAACGTACAAAAGCTGCACTCTAGCTCAGGATTTATGTTAAATAGTCTAAATATAAAGTTATGAAACTTAATTTACCCCCTGACCCAAATCGATTAGCTCTGGAACAAGTGATAGATTAATAAGACCAAAGATTGCCCATTTGATATACCCCATATTAATTATAAAATCATGTTTAACTACTATCTATATAAGAGCCAGCAGCAACTTCCTGAAGGATTGGCCGAGATGGCCGAGATAAAGCTGTTCACGGCAAGTATGCCCTGGAGCTCACATCTCCGAAAGTGTCTGAACAAAAAATATATATTTATATATGAGTCACATATTTGAGGTCTAAATAACTACATTCTAAAAAACTCTTAAAACAACATTCTGTGACACAACAGTGTTTTTGACACAGTAGTATTTGTAAAAAAAATATGGTGGAGTTGCTCGACCACCATGACAGTCGTGGTGAAACGGTTCCAGTGCTGATACTGGGGGAATATCGCAAGGCTGAAAAAGGCTCTGAGCCAATCAGATTCCAGAAACAAACTGTTGTATAATATAATATAAAAATGCTGAGATAAATAGGGATGCTAGCTTTTTTTTAGGTAAGTATATTAGAACTCTTTGGTATACATTTTTTGTTAGCATGCTTCAGGGGACAATTCATATTTGCTGGTCCTTTGTTAACATTAAATTGTTCATACAACATAGAAGTCAAACACAATATAGCTACAGTCAGACATTCATTTTAGCTTTATTCATCCTGTTTTTTTCCCCCTCAGTTTAGCTCACTCTATAAGGAATTGGAGAATGAAGATTTTTGCTGACTTGCTTGTATGAAGACCAGGGAAGAAAGTTGTTGTCGTGGATCCATTTTTGATTCTTTCCAGCTATACCTCTCTGCAATGCTGTCATCAGCAAGACCCCGAGCGAGGGTCACTCAGGATAAACACACCCCTGCGGTTGATATGGCAGCCTAACTGCTTGCTGACTGCGAAATATTATTGTGTGTTTGTGAGAAGTCTGTGTGCGGCCTCTTTTTTTTATTTATAGTCCACCAAACACACTCTAGCTTTAAACACATCATTGAGATGTTTGAGCTGGCTTCTGCTTCTGAATACGGTAGCTCTGGATTTGTGCTTAACGTCCATCTCTAGACCTCCTCCTTAAAGAGTCCAAACAGTGTGAAGACTTTCGCCTCAGTGTCTGGTTAATATCAGCTGTGACTTTATTGTGCTCTTTAACCCAACTTTAATATATATATATATATATATATATATATATATATATTCTTGTTCTAATTCAGGAGTATATATATATATATATATATATATATATATATATATATATATATATATATAATACTTTTGATTTAGAACACTAATCTACATCATAAACCATTGGGCAATAATGGAAGGAAAATCGAGTACAGATGTTCAGTCGATTTGGTGACTTTGTCTATTTAATCTAATTTTTGTGTGAGCTGTAAATGGTCGTATTCTTGGAGGCTGAGAGGAATTTCAAACTAATACATGCTTATTTCCAATGGCAAATCAAAGAGGTGCGGTCGATGGCCCAAAATAAAACTGTACTCCCACGAATAAAGTCTTCAAGAAAAATGATCTGTTCTGTTAAATTACTTCTGCCTTTGAGCGAATGGCCGAATAAAGCAGTGTGGTGTGAGAAGGAGATGTCTTTCAAATAGAGAGAGGTAATGATTCTTACCACTGTTCGGGCTGAGGCTGAATCGTCCTGCTGTGTTTCCTGACTGGACCCTATAAGATACTCGTCCGTTTTCACCCTGATCTGCATCCCGGGCCATGACGTAAAGCAGCACAAAGCCCACCGGCTGATCCTCCATCACACTAACAGCAGTCGGGGAGCTGAAGACTGGAGCATTGTCGTTCTCATCAGTGACGAAAACTCGTGCCGTCACCGACCCCCAAAGTCTTTGATCGGGGTCCGAGGGTGAATCTGTGGCATGAACCACCAGGAACAAGCTTGGGTTCTCTTCATGGTCTAGCTCTCGACCCAGTTTCAAGACTCCTGTGACAGGATCTAGACTGAAGAGATCTGGGTTGTCAGGCCACTGGTGTTGAATAGAATAACGTACCTCACTGTTGGGGCCACTACCATCTTTATCAGCAGCTTGGAAGGTATAAATGGAGGAACCGGCATGTATGTTCTCAGGAATGACAATAGTGACTGGATCTTCTGGAAACTGTGGAGCATGGTCATTACTATCCTGCACGTTGATTTCCAACTGAACCATGTGAGTGCTTGGATAGGCCTTGGAGAAATCATCCACCTCGATCTGTAGAGTATACCGTGACCCTTTTTCATAGTCCAGTTCTCTAGCCAAGTAAACATCTCCTGTCAAACGATCAACCATAAAGGTTCCTTCATGATCTGTGCCTCCAACTACAAGGTAGGTCACCTGACCATTTGAGGTCACTTCATGTTGGTCATGTGCTCTAACTGAGCCAATAACAGAGCCTGGCTTGGCTCCTTCCACTGAGTTGAGGGTCATGGATAGGGTGTTGGGCTTTGGAGGGGTCCTTGTGGAGCCAATGACCTACAGATTGAGAACACAAAGAATTCAGAAGACATGAAAGTGTGACAAGACAAAATACTGTAGATCATTTATAGCTTTTTTATGGTCAGTGTCTGTGCAAGTTGATTATAATAAATCAAATTTAAAGTTACAGGAATAAATTACACTATAGAAAATAGGTATTTTATATTGCAATGATATTTCGCAATACTGTATTTTGATAAAATAAAACAAATACAGCCTTGGTGAGCATAAGAACCTCAAACATTTGATTGGAAGTGTACAAATGTATAATGTAAAAACAGAGGATTATTTGTCATCATTAGCCAAATATACAGTATGACACAATTTATAGTGTACACACGTTTTCTTATTGTTTTAGATGTCAAAAGAGAGCACAACACTGAACGAATAAGATGGAATGACCCTGCCTGCCACATTAAAGTTGCGTGATATCATTTCCCATATCCTTGAAGTACAGTAGAGCTGGAAAATGGTTGACAGGTGAAGCCTTTCATACTAATATCCCCATGAAAAAACAGCACACACATACCAGATCACAGGAAGGAAAGCAACAGAAGGATTGACGTTGATCCATTTTTGGGCTCTCTCTTAGGTACAAAGTTCACCGGACTTTCAAAATGAAGCTGGTATTACTAATGGTATGTAAAATATTATCTTGAGATTGCTATGGTGCAAAGTTCTGTGGTGCGAGTGTATCGGCGTTAGTGCTACCGTGTTAGGGGACCGAAGTTTGAAGCTTTCCGTTTGATCATGGGGAACCACAGCTGGGCCTCATCAGAGCCATCTGGGAACACTTGATTCAAAGGTGCATTCTCCCTCTGTCTCTCTCTCACTCTATTTCTCCCTCACTCTCATCTTCCCCATACAAACAGGGAGTACAGAAATTGCATGCAACCGCACACTCTACAATTAGCCTCCAATTCCCTTTTTGAAATCACATCTGTAAAAGCACTAAAGATATTTCGCAACAAAAAGAAAAGAACCCGCAAGAATCATTTTGCAGAGAATAAACTCTTTAGAATCCGGATTCTTTTACGTTGGAATGAAAAGCCATGAAAATTATCCTATTGTCAAAGATATAGTTTGACATGTCTGATTCACGCAGTTCCATGCTAAGCGTTGGGGATTAATTTATGGTTTTGTGTTACAGTATGTTCCTCTGGAGCAGGAAGTAATCCAGCGAGTTTTGAGGTGTTTGTATAAAAAGTAACTGGGCTCTGGGTCACAACTCATTTCCCTGCTGGAATATTGATACCATTGCTCAGGAGACTGCGAGCGTGATGTTAGTCTGGCACAGTGAAAGGTGACTTGACCAGCAAGATTTTAGAGAGTACCTATTTTGTTTTTTTGCATTTTTAACTTTCTTTAGTGTGTAATTTTGCGCTTTGAGAATGAAAAATCTGCAAAGTTACAGAGCACAAAATCCACTCCAATAATTATTCTTTACATCAGTAAGCATCATTTCTGAACTCCCTGAAATGCTACAATTAGTCTTGAATTTTCTTTCGGAAATATACACGACAATATTCCTCATTTAAATAATAACAAGGCCTGGTTGAGTTGCGATAGTAGTGTGTTGAAACTCCAGGTTATGGTAAGGGGTGTGACATTTCTGACACGCTCAAAACTGTTGCCCAATCACAACACATTGGTCCAGCCATCCAATCAGAACACATTGCTCATTTTTGAAGGTGGAAATAAACATGGGTGTGTTTCCCTTACAATGATGTAACTTGCTGCTTCACTGCTATAGTACGATGTATTGTTGAAGAAATCAAGTCGCGACTGTTTCCTGAAACCGTATTGTCGCAAATTTGTCATTCAACAACGTTGGTTAATGATACCACGCAGGTGGTGGAAAAATAATGAATTTTGTAATGAATCTGATTGAAATCTAATTAATTGCTTTTTTTTTTGCTATAAATTATAGACATGGCATCTGAGGACTAATTCGCTCACTTTTCTCAGTTATTTTGCTTTGTTTCCAGATTCAATCATACGCTTGTTCTTACGTACTGGAGCACATACGCACATGCGCACTCTTCAAAAATGGTGCTTTAAATCTCTTGACAAAGATGTAAATGACATTTATATTTATTCGAAATAAATATATATAGATTGTACTAAATGTCTGCTTGCTTATTTAACCCAAGATGAGGATTTATTAAGTCCACATGTCATGCAAAGAAACTATGCTTCTAACCAATGGTCAAGAGCTGTCGTTGTAACCACACAACTTTGCGATGCTGTTGGCGAAAGTTCGTTGGAACTATGGTTTCGGGAACTATGCTGATAGCAACGGAACTTGCAACCATAGCTGTTTAGCGATGCTTTTAGGAAACGCATCCCAGAGCGTTTAGAGGTGCTGCAACAATGAATATGTTTTTTGAACATTCAAGCATGAAAACCTATTTTACTAAACAAAATTAAGTCTTTGTTAAAGGTAAATAGTTCGCCCAAAAATTAAAACTACCCCATAATTTACTCACTCTCAAGCCATTCTAGGTGTAGATGACTTTTCTCTTTCAGCCAAACAGAATAAAAACAAATAAAGAGTTATATTAAAAATATCCTAGCTCATCCAGGTAGACATTTGCTTCAGAAGGCCTTTATCAATCCTCCGGAGCTATGTGGAGTATGTTTTATGATCGATGGGTGCACTTGTTTTGGAATTTTTTATTGTGTTTGGCTGAAAGTCATATATACCTAGGATGGCTTGAGGGTGGGTAAATTATGGGGTGATTTTCATTTTTGGGTGAACTAACCCTTTAAGGGTAGATATGACTTGAGCCAGTAAGAAACCACCTGAAAAATGTCAGAAAAAAAGAAATGTAAAATTAAAATAGTAGTGTCACCTGTACAAGTAAGGCAGTTGAAGAGGTCTGAGATGGAGCTCCACGGTCTGAGGCAGTGACAGTGAAACTGTACTCTGCCTTTTCAGTTCGCCTCAGGGGGGAAGAGGAGCGCAGCTCTCCAGTATTTGGGTTCAAGGAGAAACGTTCCGCTCTGGAGCCTTAAAAAGCAAGGACAAATGGAAGCATAAATATAGACAAATATGGTAGTATAATTAGCCATGCAATACATCATATTGGGCACAAAGATAACTGTAAGGACATATGTTTACGTTTTATACTTTTACCATTTTGCAATAACATCCTCTGGCAATAATGATACCCAACACATAGGAAATATTCTAGACTCTTGTTTACCTGATAATGAGTAGAAAATAGTGCCGTTCTCTCCCTCATCTGGGTCTTTGGCGTGAAGAGTTCCTAATAAAGAACCGGCAGGAAGACCCTCCTGAACCTGGAAAACATCAAGCGAGTTTTAAACAGCACAGCCTGGCTGCTTATACTTGATACAAACAACTTCAAGAGTGGAAATGTATCCAAGGTCACATAAACAATTTTTGAAAGAAATTATGTACAGACGTAATGACGTTTTTATGATGTGTAAACTGGGCTTTAATAAACACAAGCACGTATGTTATGACACACTGATTTAAGGCTTTGAATATAGTCTGTGCCAGTCTGTTTCTTGCCTGAATGAGAATCTCCCTGCCAGGCTGCGTGTGGCTGAAAGCTGGTGCATTGTCGTTCTCATCCAGCACTGTTATATGGGCTGTTCCGGTGGCACTACGTGGAGGGGTACCACTGTCCTGGACCACCACAATGAGCTGATAACTAGACTGGTGCTCACGATCCAAAGCTGCTCTGGTACTGATTTCACCTACAAATGAAATTTGGGAGTCAGTCAGAATACACAGTAGAATGCTACAAATGATTTTCTGTGTTCTTATTGTTAACTAAAACTTAACAAATCTGTTTTCGTATATTGAAATAAAGCTGAAATAAAATAAAATATAAATATCAGGCAAAAAACATAAACTTAAAAAAACTCAAAAACAAAACAAAATTTGCCTCAACTAAATGAAATAAAAAAGCTAAAGTACTAAAATTACAAAAACGGATGAAATCTAAATAGAATACCAAAATAAATAAATATTGGTAAAAATTATTATTTTTTATAATTTTTTTGTTTTTAAAACATTACTGTTTCTTTCTGCTTCCTGAAAAAGATTAATCATAATCATAATTATTTTAGTCTATTGATAGACATAGTTTATTTTTTTTCGTCAGAGCTTCATACATTTAACAGTACTTTCAATGGTCGGTAGAATAAAAATTAATAGAAAATTAATTAAATTTCCCATTTCCCCCTTATTTTTCACAGTATAAACGTGTCTTTATACGTGCCTTTTAAATAAACATATATGGTGTCAAAATGTTTGAAAACACCTCACCAGTCTGTGAATTGATTTGGAAGTATCGGTCCGTGTGAAGAAGTCTGTACGTAAGACGGCTGTTGAGACCAGCATCGCGGTCGGTAGCAGACACCCTCCCAAAACCAGTTCCCGCAGGCAAGTTCTCCCTCACTGCTAAGAACACCCTCTCCTGAGAGAAACGAGGAGAGTTATCATTTTCATCCGTCACGGAAACTCTGACTGTTGCGCTGCCGGTCTTCCCCATCTGGCCGCTTCCAGACGTGGCCAGCACAGTAAGTAGGTAGATATCCTTGGCTTCTCGATCCAGAGCACTCTTAACAAACAGCCAACCACTGTCCGGGGCAATCCCAAAGCCTGCTGCATCCCCATCAGGCCGGAGTCTGTAAGCCAGTATGGAAGATGGTGTGGAACCTCTGGACGACCCTCCATTTCCATTGGGATCTCTATTGAGCGCCCGAACCTGTAAGAAGTTGGTTTTGAGTGGTGTGTTCTCCTTCAGCTCCACACGGTAGGTCATCGTATCAAACACAGGACCCTGGTCGTTCTCTGCCTGGACGTGGACCACCAGGCTGAACGTAGCACTAAGCTGAGGTGCGCCGCTGTCTTTCGCGATCACTTGGAGGTCATATCGAGGTACGCTGTCATACGATAGACTCCCAATTAGTCGGATCTCCCCACTGCTGCGCTCCACGCCAAAAGTGCGCTGCCCTCCGGCCGACATCAGGTCAAAGCTAAGTTGTCCATTAGGGCCTGAGTCGCGGTCCTCAGCCTGCACACGGTACACAACAGTCCCCATTTTCGTGGCTTCTGGTAGGAGCAGAGACTCAGAGGATGATGGGAAAAATACAGGGGTGTTATCATTCACATCTGCTATGGTGACACGAACGCGCGTCTCTCCAAAAGCTGGAGGGGAGCCGCTTCGTGCTTGAACTTCCAAGTCGAAAAAGGGACGTGACTCATGGTCCAGAGGAAGGCTTGTTCTAAGTGCTCCAGTTTCCAGATCTACCATGAAATATCCATCTGGATCCCCAGCAGAGATAGTGTAGGTGACATCCTTAGAGACTCCTGGAGCGAGAGTGTGATGGGATATGATAAGTAAGCAGTGATTTAGCAGGAGATTGAATTTAAAGTGACTTTGTAAACTTATTACAAGGATATTGTTTTTTATGAAACAATGGTTTTTCATGGATCATCTCTTCAGTGATTCAACCTTTTGGTTACAAACCAAGATCTTTAACTACTACATTTCTCAATGAAAATAAAAATAGGGCAATACAATGAAAGAAATATACAGACTAGGTATGCACAATATATACAGTTCACTACCATTCAAAGGTTTGGGGTCAGTCTCTTGCTCAAGAGGGCTGCATTTATTTGATTAAAAATACAATAAAAATGTATTCCTATCTAATTTTTTCCTGTAATGGCAAAGCTGAATTTTCAGCATCATTACTCCTGCCTTCAGTGTCACACGATCCTTCAGAAATCCTTCATTCTAATATGCTACTTTGGTACTCAAAAATATTTCTTTTTAATGTCAATGTTGAAAACAGTTTATTATTTTTGTGGAACCAGGTTTCTTTGAAGAACAAAAGTTCAAAAGAACAGTATTTACTTTCTTTTTTAAGTCTTTAATTGCCACTTTTGATTAATTTAATTTAATTTAATTTAATTAAAAAACTTACAGACCCCAAATCTTGGAATTGTAGTGTAGGTTGTACGATATAAGAGATGTTTTATTGTTCAGATTATATTGGATATATCAGCTAGTACTGTTTTTTAATTGTACATGCAAATTTTCCATTTTTCCTGTTCCCCCCAATTATTTTTATAAAATAATATAATCTTATTAAATTATTTTTATAAAAAGTATTACATTTAGATGATTCCATCATCTAAAACTCACTTAAGGTTAATCTTTATTTTTTTTATTAATTAATTTAACAACACTAAATATTTTTAGTGTCTATTTTTATCTCAAAATGTATCAGTTTTTCATACTGTACATTATAACCATGTAATGGCTAAATTCACTTGTAGCATTTAAAACAGTTGGTTTTAGTTTATGTTTTTATGTTTTACAATTTATTTAGACAAGCCAGAAACACATTTTCCTCTCAGCCATTTATCAGTTATTGGCCATAACATGAAAATAACTGTAATGTCGTGCATCCCTAGCACAGACAGGTACTTCTTGTAGAATCCCATTATTTTTCATTAAACATCCCAACGAAATGCCTGTGCTATCAGAAAATATACATCAACAAATAATAATTTCCAGCAACATGAGGTAGAGTGGAATCTGTGATGGATGTGACTGTTTAATGAGGTTCACGCAGCAGCTGCTGCTCTATTTGCACAACTGGCTCAGCGAGAGTGAAAATATTCCCTATCAGGCTTTTCAGCACCCTTGACTGTCTCACAGACACCAGTTCATGGTTCAGAGAGCCACAGCAGTGAGGTTAGCAGAGCTATGCAAAAGCATGCAGAGGCACATGGCTACTTATTTTAGACAGAACATGGAAAACGCTGAAACGAACCATTCCTGCTGCTGGCTCTCACTATGCCAACCTCGGTACCCCTGAGCACGTCCTCAGATACGGTGAAGAAGTACTGCGCTTGCTCGAACACTGGAGGTGCTACTGAGCCAGCCACAACGCTGATGTTCACTCTGGCATTGACAGGTGCTGTGAGACCACCTCCGTCCCGTGCTGTGATCACCATGGTGATGACAGAATTGGCCTTTCCATGCAGCGAGCGTGACAGAGAAATCACACCTAACAGGGAAAAAAACGGAGTGAGAAGGGAAAAAAACGAGATATAGGCTATGGAAAAAGAAGTACGAGAACATTTACACAGCCAATTGGACAAGCGATTAATGGAATTAACGACAACAGGAGTGTGGATACTGAAAAGGCAAAAAACTTTGATGGGAATTTTCAAAAATCACCTAAAAAGTAAGAATACACCACAAAAGAATTCTTCAAAAATGTATATTTTTGGAAAAAATATAAAAGTCAAAACATTCAAAATCACACTTTTCAAAGTCATGTGGAATTTGCTGAATTATTCATTTTATATATATATACATTTATTAATCACATATAACATAAAAGCTTTTACATTTTTAATATATGTACATATATATACTTACAAACTTTTATGTTAGATGCGATTGATAGCAATTTATCAATTTGACAGCACTAACATACATACATATGTATGAATATTCAATTAATTAATTGAAATTAATTTAATTGAAATACCTGTGTCCTTGTTGAGGGTAAAGAAATTGGATCCACCACCAGGGATAGTGTGATATGTCACTTTACCATTTGCACCAGCATCTGGGTCTTGGGCCGTTACCCTGACAACGGAGGTCCCGGGTGTACTTTGTGTGCTCAAGCTGACGGCATAGTTCACAGGGTAGAATGTAGGTCTGTTGTCATTAATGTCCACCAGTGACACCTTCACATAGGCCGAGGATGCAAGGCCACCCTGCGGGAAAATAGCATTTTATATTGCTGACGATAACGACGACAGGATTGCGGATACTGTCACGCTACAATCTAATCGATCTTGATGATTTCTTGTGTGTAATAATGTAGAAGAATAATGCGCAGTGGGATATAATTGCCTTTCCAGGTTACGAGAGGCCAGTGAGCTGTCGTATGTACTGTAGTGGGCCTGCTCGCTCTTCACAGGGAGCATTTTATGGCTGCATTAATAATTGAAATGGGAAACAAAGCGAGCCACTGCTATTAGCTTATAAAGGGAAATAGTGTGTGTGTGTATGTCTGTGTGTGTGTGTGTGTGTGTACAGCAATGTGCCCCTGAGACACTGCGGTTTATTGCCTTTTCATTTAGAGCGCTCATGATTGTTGTTACTGGCAACTGAGAGAAAGAACCGAGTGACTGGGCATCTGGGTACTACACAACAGAACCAATGGTCTTTTTTTAATCAATCTTCATGCTTCTGCAGTGAGTTTTAAAGGCTTTTCAACCCTTAAAGCTTAATTTCCAAATGGATCAGGTTTCCCAAATAGTTAAAAAGCATATTAAATGTATTAATGACCAGCATTTTGATCCAAGTGGTCTCACACTTTTGGACTCTGATATACAATGTGGATATTAAAGGAATATTGCGGGTTGAGGTTAAGCTCAATCGACAGCACTTCTGGCATAATGTTGATTACCACAAAAATAACTGAATACTTGTGAATTAGTTGTCACTCCTTTTCTTAAAAAAGGGCTAGACAACAATGAGACCAGTGTTATTTTAGTATTATTCATAATAGATATTAAGATATTCATAAATAATAGTTTTTAGTTTTTATTTTAGCTTAATTTTTTTGTAATTTTGTTTTCTGCTTTAGTTATTTTTAATGGTTTTTTTTTGTTTAACATTTCCATATAGCTCCATATAAATAATATATATTTTCCATATTAGTAATTTTAGGTTTTTTATCTAATCAATCAATTGATTAAATTGATAAAAAAAAATATATATTTATTTTTTATTTTAGCTTTATTTCAATTTTTTATTTTATTTCATCAGATTTTTTAAAATAGTTTTAGTAATAACAACACTAGATGGGGCCAATCTGTAAATGTTAAAATAGTCAATGTTTAGCTTAAGTATAGCTAAAGGATGTAAACAATATGCATGTATGATTTTAGTGTGAAAAAAAATGCTTTCTGACCTTTTGTCTAAAGTTATACTCAATTTTACAATTTCAACATCTAAAATGACTGTAAGAATTATGAGAATAACTTAACAGATCAAATAATACAAGATAAAGAATATAGCATAATTAATGTGTTTTCATAAAATTGTCAGCTGCACATTTCTGGCCTTAAACCCTCCAAAAATTGGCCCTGTTCACTTCCACTGTAAGTGCCTCACCAAAAAGTCTACATTATGCCACAAATATCAATTGCGCATAACTTGTATTGAACCCAGAATACAGGTACAAACTAATTCCCTCACCCCATCCGTTGCAGTGACAGTGAAGTCGAAACTGTCTGATCCTTCATCTCGATCCAAAGCCACATTGGTGCAGATCTGTCCAGTCTCCTTATTGATGGTGAACTGGCTGGGTGGAGCACTAGCAGGCCCGGATCCAATCGAGTACGTGATGGCCCCAAATGACCCACCATCTGCATCATCTGCTTTTACCTATGGAGCACAAATACAGAGAACATCGTCAGAATTATGGTAGACTGACGTCATAAACCTTCGTCTCCACAGAGAGAAAGCACAACAAGATCAAATTCAGAGGTCTTAATATGTTTTCATTAAAATAATGAATCAATAATGCTGAGACTTTGGTATAGCCCCATTAAATAACCAAGACACTCCAGACATAAATCCCCATCCCTTTGTCATTTCTTTCTCTCTCTCCTCAAGCTGATTGTGCCATGGATTTACAGCCAACTGGTCTGCTCTTGGCCACACCTGACTCATCAATCTCTCACAGCAGACTCAGAAAACAAGAGAAGGCAGAAAGAGAAGGAGGGAGAGCAGCAGGGATGAAAAGTGTCTCCCCTCTACGATTCCCATTCCCTGCCCTTGAAACGTCTAAGGAAAGAGGGCCACTCTTGCTGAGAGATGGAGACTCCAAGGAGTGATGAGGTGGAGGTAACTGGTTGAAGCTATTGGGCTTCTAGTAATGAAAGACGCTATAGGTGGAAAAATCTGGCCTTGTGTTCAGGAAGGGCTTTAGCCAATTTATGGCGACATTAATGTGAGGACAGAAGCATAGATTCATCAAATGCATACCATATGCAGCCATACAGTATTGAAAACATTGTATTCACAAGGGGCATGTGTTATTGAGAAAATTTCAGATATTCTCAGGAGAATTTAGGGACTGTAGTTGCTGAAGGCTAGGAAAGGGAAAATGTCTTGGATCTCTTTCCTCTATGCTTCCACAAATCATAAAGTCTTTGTTTGTTTGGGCATCTTGCCCTCTTTGTGCACTGGTTTCTGCACAGCACCGCAAAGATATGTTGGTGAGATGACCAACTTAAAGGGTGGAAAGCAATCGGAAAATGTGCAAGAGACGGTCTAGATGGGACAAACAATCTTTATGATGCAAAAGAAGGAGTCAGGATTCAAAGTAAGAATTAAAAAAAATATATATTTAAAAAAAAAAATTATCCAGCAAGGATGCATTAAATTGTCAAAAATGACAGTAAAGACTTTTGCATTGTTACAAAAGATTTATATTTCAAATAAATGCTGTTCCTACTATTCATTAAAATGTGGGATCTTGATTTTTGGAGAAGAAGGAAACAAGGAAAAACATTTAACTGGAAACTGTCCATTAGCTGGAAAGACAAACTTGTGAAAACCCATGTAATTTTTGAATCAGATAAGGTCAAGTTCATACTAACTAGAATGAACAAGACAAATAGGAAAAATCTGTTTCAATTTACATTTTCCTACCAAAATTTACTCCAACAGTTCATATATAATCATTAAGAAGATATTAAGTAAAGGATAATATACATTCAGCTGGTCATTATCACAATATAAACCCAGACAGGGGGATCAGGAGACTCGTATCACTTTATTTCGCGATAATGACCGGCTAACTGTGTGTTATCCTCCTTATTACACAGCTTATGCTTATCAAATTCTGTAAGCAAATAAATGGAATGAATCCATTTTCATTATGACTTTTTTAATTCTGTAGAAGGAAAAGACTACAGAATGATGCAAGAGACAAGAAACATGGTTGCCTGGTAATTATAGAGTTTAATGGTCATTATACCAAAAATATTTAACAGCAACTAACCAATCAGAATCAAGCATTCTAGAGGGTGGCGAAATGAAGAATTATAGTTTATGAAAATTGGTATTTAGAAGCTAGTAAATCAGTTGAGCTCATAACACAGCGAATAGTTAAAAGAAATCACAGTCGCATTTTTACACACACCACCACAGATAATCTTCTTATTGTCACGGCCATATAACTGCAGCTGTACAGCTGATTCACATTACTGTCCTGACATGGTAAAAACAGAAGAGAGAAGCAGCACAGAACTTAAGCATCTCAGGCTCTCACTCAACAGGGCTCCTGCTACCGGAAAGGTTGAGGTCACGAACCCTCAACTCTGCTTTATGCGGTGACCCCTCTCCCACCATGACGCTCTCAGTAAACAAAATTACTCTGGTGGTCCACAAAACTTCCCATTCATCAACTTCATAACGACCTGTAGACCCTAGTGCCCGTAACACAACAAAGGGCTCCTTGCAAAACATTAAGGGGAAATGACCTTTGTCTCTGCCGGGCCTGCAAATATTTAATACGGGTGGCTCTGGAAGACGTTTCATAATGTTGCTTGCTGCCATTTATGAGGATTGCAAAAAACAGTTTTTTTTAATGCATTCTAGAGGATGTGAAATCTGGCCAATACGACCAACTTTTCTTTATGGATCCTGATGTTTTTTTTCCCATAGCCATTCCAATAATAATATTTTGTAAAAACAAGAAGTATAAAAGCCGCAAGATATCCGGTTGTCAGCTGTTAAAAGCAAAATTTACCAAAATATTCAGTACTGGGGGGAAAAAAATCTTAATATCATGATATAGTTGTCATACTACCATTATTTTAAACAAATAAAATTTTAATTTAAAATATTACAATAATGCAGAAAACAAAAACAAAATAGTCCAAATAAAACTCGTTTTATTTAATCTCATTTGAAATATAATTTTATTACTATAAATAACATAAATTGTATGTTTATATCAACATATAGTTTTCTTGTACCATCTTTAATTTAAATAAATATATTTAAATACAAAATAAAAAACTCTAATATATATTGCAAAAATCAAATGCATATTTCTACAAATAATCTAAATGAAAAAAATATTATATTTCTAGAATTCTATGTCATGAGAGGTTTTTTTCACTGATTTTTAAATAATCTGAATTAGAAATGCAGTATTACAGTATTGAGAATAATAGGAATTACAAAAAAGTCAAAAAGTCAAACATCTGGATGCATTACGGTAACAAGAATGAATTTCTCCCTCGCTTTTTTCCATTACAGTTGCATCTCCACTTGATATTGGCATGGAAGAGCAAGTAACGTTTAAAATCTGATATGGGAAAACTGTATCTTGAGGTTAAATTATTAAATCAAAATCAAAACACCTGCTCAGAGAATGCTGTCCACATTTCGCAATACATTCCCATGTGCATTTTATGTACCGTTTTGGAAGGCTGTAGCGGTGGTGTTCTGGTATGACAGGAATGGCTCATATGTGCAGCGATTGACCAACAGGTGAATTTCTATAACGGCTGACGTGTCCTCAAGAGCCCGATGGTGATGGAGCCAGATTTGGGCCCAAATGAGACCACCATTGCTCTCATTCTGTTCTGCAGTGGTCAACTCTTTTCCATCTGCTTTTACCATTATCTCTGTTATTTCCTGTTGGGATTACATGTGTTGAAATACTATCTTTCAGACAAATCAAAGCCCCACGTTTGCCTGTGTTCTTGGGATATTTAGGTAAAGTGGCTGGAATTAAACACCTGCGATAATGATTCGTCTTGGGACGCTGTGGTAGCCAGATCTTGCTCTCAGGGCGCTGACAGATACAAGCCTAGCCCACCTGGTGAGCATGACCTCTACACCACCCCGTTTTCCAGAGCAGACTAGAGCTGCTCATTTATAATATGCATTACAGAAAAAAAAAAGGAAAAGAAATCCAATAAGATTCAAGCTATGGTTGATTTGATCAGGTGTAATTGGGCATGAAGGTCAAGAGGGTTCAACTGAATGTGTGAGGTTGGAAGGGTGAAAGAAACCTTCTCCAATAAACAGGGCACAGGTGAGAAAAGCATTAAGGGGCCTGGTGAGATATCTGGCCCTCTGGGTGCTGAGAGGTGGAGGTCTTACCTGCAGGGAAAGAGTTGATACTGACAGGGGAATGAAAGCAGCACATCTATTCCTCACACTCTCTGACACGGCACAAAATCTGTACGCAATTTTGCTGGGAGAATTACAACACATTTTTTTCCTTTCCTGTACAAATTTTTATTTGCGTTATAAATAAAACTAATAAGTAAGTAAAATAAAAAAAATAGAACATTATAAGTGCAGTAATATATGTAGTAAATAAAAAAAAGTTTGTTAATATAATTAATTTGTATTTTGCGTGTAATAACATGCATACAAAATATTATACAAAATAATTTAATGTATGTACAATATTTTGTTTGTGTATTTATATATTAATATTAAATATTATAAAATAAACAATAAACTATATATATATATATATATACATACACACACATACTATATATTTCCCACAAACAAAAAATATTATACACAATTCATTTATGAACAATTACACTAATAATAAAATAAATATAAATGATACAGTGTAATATAAAATCATATGTATTTATTAGCCGAACATCCATAACTAGAGCTTTTACTCTTCAAAAGAGAGAAAAGGGTCAGCGAGTTTGCAGACTGAAAGTGGGCCGGCAAGATTTTCTGCACACTCATCAATGCCAATTAAATGTAAAGCTGTATAGTATTTCTGCACACGTGCAAGAATCCATCTTCCATTCTGGCATCAATCAATCTGACAGCCCTGACCAGAATTCCCATCTGCATCACTCCATCCCTTATTCATCAATAAATTAAATGAAAGACACTGAGGGGTTCTCAACGTCACAAGAAACAAATCACTAACTCGCCATGCTTTTCACAGCAGATCAATAGTGTCGAGACACATTCAGCCCACGACAAGCAACTAGAACTTTCAAACAACCACTTAGTCTTTCTGGAATCACCAAACTCTACAGTTAAATCAGAGACTTGTGCAAAAGTATTGCTATAATTCTGCCTGGCTGAAGCCGTGCTCTGCCGTGGAGACTCATCCATTCCCCATCCAGAGCTACTCGTGGGACAAACGCTCCCAGAAAATAGGACTTAACACCATATGCCGTAATTCATGGCTTTCTTGGGTTGCAGACGTCTCAGGAGGCAGAACTCTGTCAGAACTAACCAGATGAACTCTGATTAGAGGAGCAAAACTGCAATTGAAGGGTACAATAGATATTATCCATTAAAACCTCTCAAAAACCTCCACAATAAAACATGAATGAATGCAACAGCAGATTCATATAGTTCATATTAATCTTGACAAACATAACTGAATTTATCACACTAACTAATGTGTAAAATCTCTTTTCACCTGATGCTGCCCCACTGCTCTATAAAAATGACATCCAGGACAAGGACAAACTGCAAAACATGTACAGCAGAATTTGTGTGTATTTATGGGGACATTTAGTTAGATTTCTTTTTCAAACACTCTCAACAACTTCACAAGATCTATAAATAAATGTAAATATATATATATATAATACCACTGACTGCACTGTACTGTACATGGTCAAACCAGTTCGAACTTCCTAAATTCCAGTAGATTTTTTTCAGTTATTTCAAACTGACAAATGTCTATGTACATAGGCAATTTTATATAGCAAACAACACAACAAAATGGCCTGAGGTCTGCCCAGGGTCACTGCATTTTATTGCAGTGCAATAAATGGTTTGTTATTACATTGCTTACAACATGTGGTCTAAATTATTAATCGTCGAGTTTATCTTTTGCTAGCATCCAATGTCAAGAGAGTGATGTTGTAATTTATCTGCATTTTTAACATGAAACATTTTTTCTTTTTTTTTATCTGAAGGCATCAGTTTCAAATGCACATGAACCCACTGACCCAAATACAGGCTCATATAAACAATTTCAGATAAGACAACAGATCTATTACAGGTCACTGCTTGTCCAACAGACAAATTTGTGTTATTTTTACGAGACTCTGCAAACTTACAGAGTTTCTCGCTAATGCACACAACCTTGATATCTGTAATTTAAGATCACCTGGTTAATCTCTGATTTCTCCTTTCGTTCCCGAGGGAATCTGTCTCTTTTAAAAATCACAGGAGTTAGACAAGTCAAAGAAACGGACGAAATCCACTACTGCAATGTCTCAGGTCTATATCAAGATAAGCAGCAGTGCTTTGGATGTGATTAATTGAGCTCTAGATGTCCTTTCCTTCACCGTGACCTTTCTGACAATCCTTTTCAAAGAGGTTGTGAGTGGCAGTATGTTTGATTCAAGATGAAATCATTTCCAAGCACTCTCATGTATATGTCACAATTTAAATCTGTGTATCTAGACCTAGGCTTGGATCTGGATTAAGAATCCAGACAGTGAGAATAACATTTGACGGTCTGTGTATTGAGTTTGAGCATTTGTGAGGCACACCAAGCAGCTTATTTCTTTAAAGGGATAGTTCAGCCAAAAAAAAATTAAAGTCCTGTCATCATTTCCTCATGATCATTTTGTTCTAAACCTGTATTGTATCGATATAATCCTGTAGATACTGATATATGGAGCTGTTTTTGTCCATACAGTGATAATCAGTGGGGTTCAAAATAACATTGGACTCATTGACTTTCAAAGTATAGACAAAAACAGCTGAAACATTCTTAAAAAAATCTTCTTCTAGGGAGAAAGTCATGTAGTCTACAAAAATGGTGTACTTTGCAGAATTTACAGTTTTAGACATTATTTATCTTTAGATCAATATTTAAATATATTTACAAAAAGTAATGATTCAACATAGATCTAACACATTTTTCCCCCTTCAGGGGAGGGTCTGGACTCTGAGAATATGGATTGGTTTGGTAATTTAAATATTTTAAATAATCCGTTCCCTTAGCAACATGAATAATGGATCAAGGATCAATACAGCTCATAAATCAAAACCCTAACTGTTCATATTGAACAAATCATTAACCAACACAGAGAGAATGCAAAACCAGACTGAGCATCACTAGTCTCATTCAATAATGGGAGCATTTAACTGACATATGGTGTTATGAAGGCCAGATAGACACAGATCACTCAATTGCCATAGCATGGAGAAAAATAAATAAAATAAAATAATAAAACAAAACAAAAAAAACTTCCTATTCGACATATCATTAACCACCACAGAGAAAATTAAAACCAGACAAATCACCAGTAGTCTTTTTTATTAATGGGATCTTTTCTGAGACATTCGGAGACCAGACGGAAACAGAACCTCCCACGCTATGGCAAATGGCAGTTCAAAGACGAAGTTGGTCTGGCACTCATATGCTACTGCTAAAATATGAGGTCTATTGTAAGAAGTGGTGAAAGCAAGGTTGTTATATTGGAGCAAACCTGTAGCTGTTCTTTGATCCAGACATGAGTCAGCAGACCGAACTGTTCATTAATGCTTTACTGGTTAATAGATGACTGCAACACACATGGACTATTCATTGATTAGCGCAAGTGGACCTTTGATAGATACTTTCAAATAATGCTTTATGCACAGAATTCACTCTTTTAAGGCTAAGGGTTATTAGAATAAATACCCATCAAAAATATGCTACATTCCCAGATCAATATGAGAAATGTACAGCAAGGATGGTGTTTTTTTGTTGTTGTTTTTTTGATACTATACTACTATTAAAATACTATATTACTACTATAATATTGATATTAAAATACAGAATAGCAACAAATATATTTATAATATATTATATTGACATAACATCCCTTACATTTTCTACATTTGTGTGGCCACATAGAGTTAGGGAGAAGGAAGAAAACATTAATATTCTAACTTGGGACCCAAATATTTCTAAAATACACAAAGTTTCATGGGGGAATGCAAAACTTCAGTGAGAGAACAAAAAAGCATTGAAATACATTTTTTCCTCCCATCTCATATTTTTTATCACCTTGTCCCTTCAGGGCTCCATGTTAAAATGAATTCCTGCCTCTCTGCTTTCACCTATGCGCCATTGTTTACCCATTCCCTAAGGTCGCCTTGCACTACAACGTAAATTATACTCAAATCTTAGTAAGCTGGGAAATTGGGAATACAAAAGCATAAACCCACAGACAAATCAAATAAGAAGGAGAAATGCTTCCAGACTCTTTTATGAATGAAAATTCATTACTTCCAGAACCCATTGCCAATCAAATTTTATTTCCAAGTGCAGAGACAGCTGTAATTAAGCAGGACAGTGATGGACCGGGGACAATCCAGAATGTTCTCTAAACTGGCAACAGATGAGAGCAGACAGATTCCAACCACTTCTCTTTCTCAATGGCTCTATGTCTCAACAACTGCAAACCACACTGGCGAACTCCACTCAGTGCTGTTTGTGTAACACGCTGCACCTTTAAGAAAATTTATGGGCAAGAGCATCTCACTTCGAGGCCCTGAGCTATGCATCACTACAGAGAATATAAAAGGCTGTATTTTAGTGGTTTTACAATGAAGGAAGGGTACAGTGTGGATGTTTTTCCTCCCAACAGCTTTTACAAGATGCCACAAAAGTCTTATTTTCCTTTTACAACTTTGTGGGATCTGGCCTGGGTCTTCGTTTCAGACTTGTGTACGCTTTTGAAGTGTATGCAATGCTTGTTGGTCGCTTCCAATTTGTATTTCATGGCAGAAGTATGTACACAGACGAGAAAAGCACAAACATGTTATACATAATTCACTCCTCTACTTTGGCGACCGAGGTTTGGAAATGGTCATGTGCTCTGTACAGGGGACGATGCACTCATTGGAACATCACAGGGTATTTTAGAAGATTTTTTTCTGCCCGTTTCTAACTTTCTGGCACAGTCAGAATGCATTGGAAGAAAACGCTTGATTTTTCCTCGTATACGTTCACTTGTTTTTTGTATGAATTGTTAACAATTTAACCTAAAATGCACCCGAGCATATCTACCTCAATATCCCAGGCATTGTGAGGTGGTTTCATGTGATTGTTCTGATGGAGCCTGGGGACCAATCCTGTTAAATGCAGGCTGATTAGCATCCCCGCTAGGCCCCTAATGAATGTGAGAGAGGCAAGAGCCCAGCTCTGGCTAGGGTTTCCTCATCGGGTCTGGTCTGGGACAGCACGCATACTCATCTATACAAGCACAATGATTACAGCACTTCTACAAAAAAATCCCAGAATTTCATTACCACTTATTCAAGAGATGAGAATGTAATCATTAGGAAAATATTTCTCATATTGTTTAGGGAACCTATTTTATTACAGGGTCAATGACAAATAAGAGTGTCTAGGACAAACAATACTTTTTTAGCACATAGTATTTTAAAACACATGTGCTAAGTACTCTTTATACATTCAGTAATATTATTTTTTAATAAATTGATACTTTGATCAAATCAATCATTATAAATTGATCAGACATTTATTATGTTAAAAAAGATTTATATTTCAAACAAATACTGTTCTTTGGAACTTTCTATTCATTAAAGAAACCCTTAAAAATATCATGGTTTCCAGAAAAAATTTACAGCACAGCTATTTTAAACATTGATAATAATAATAATAATAATAATAATAATAATAATAATAATAAATGTTTTTTGACCACCAAATCAGCATATTAGAATGATTTCTGAAAATTCATCGTTGCCATCACAGGAATAAATTACATTTTACAATGTATTAAAAGAGAAAACTGTTATTTTAAATTATAAAAATATTTAACAATATTATCGTAAGTAACACTTCACGATAAGGTACATTAGTTAAACATTAGTTAATGAATTAACTAACATGAACTAACCATGAGCGATACATTTGTTACCGTATTCACTAATCCTCGTTAACGTTAGATAACGAAAATACAGTCGTTCATTGTTTGTTCATGTTAGTTCACAGTGCATTAACTCATGTTAACAAGACTTTAATAATGCATTAGTAAATGTTGAAATTAACTTTAACAAAGATTAATAAATGCGGTAGAAGTGCAGTTCATCATTAGTTCATTTTAACAAATGTTAACTAATGAACCTTATTGTAAAGTGTTTCCTTGTCGTTTTTACTGTATATTATTTGATTAACCAAAACCACTAAAATACTTACTCACCCAAAGTTTAGAACAATAGCATATGTTGAACACATCATTTCACTGATCCAGCAACCAAATTTTCAATAGTGGCATCACTAAACTAAGCTACCTATATTTAAACACTAGTTTAGTGTGTTCCTGCAACATCATTCTTATCAAACAGCCATGGTGATTTTAGGGTTAAAGTTCTGATTGGTTGATATAAATGTCTTGATGACAATATGGATGTTGATCTACTGTAGGAACATGTTCTACTGGGACAAAAAAACCTAGTTCAATGAAAACATAGCTTATACTTGAAGCACACGGTAGTTTATAACCGTTTCCTGCCCATAATATGAGTACAAGCCCATTGATTTATTAATATTACCTCAGTGATGCTGACAAAGTGCAGGCCAGAAACTAGAAGAACGCAGCCTCCTCCTTCCATACGTCCCCTAACCCCTGACCTTGAATGGCACAAAACTCACATCTCAACACTCTTACACTAAGTGATTCCAGCCCTAAGGAAGAGGGAATAAGGACGAGGGGAAAAAACAAGGGAGAGGGGAGGAAAGAATGGGAGAAACATGGCTTCATCACCCCAACTTCCTCACTGTCCGTCTCCTCTAGGATGGCGTGGTCTTGATTACACAGCCGCCCAAAACCCAAACAACATTAGGGCAGCATAAACTGACTCTAATATATAACCTACACAGCCTTTCAATGCAGTCGCCACTGTGACAGCAGTATCTCAGTCGTCCACCTCACAACAGCTCTTTTGAATGGGGGAGGATGGGCCGAGTAAGAGCAGAAGGGAAGGGGGGTGAGAAGAGGGGCGGAGCTAAAACTCAACATCCTCTCTGGTCTAGGGGAGTTCAGTGGATAAGCATGAGCTGTCAAAGCCCCATAAACATGGGCAGACAAACTGCGCTCTCCCCTAAAACACGGACCTGTGCTCCATACGGTATCACTTTAACTTAAATGCTTGGAGTCTTTAAGCTTATTGAGTTATTAAGGTATGTAGGCCTCAGGTAAATCATTGTCAACCCCAAGAGAAGAAATGAACAAAAGTTTATGTGGATGTCAGTTTTTTTTTTTGTAGCATTACAGCATCTAAGACTTTTTGGCCTTTATTTGCAGGACTGTAGAGAGCAAGTGCATAATCTTCTGGACCACAACTCTGGGTTGATTCTTTATAAAGGGACAGTTGAAAATTAAAGAAAAAAATTCTGTCATTATTCACTCACCCTCATGCCTTTTCAAACATGAATGACTTGCTTTTCTTCTGTGGAACACAGAAAAGTTATTTTGAAGAATGTTTCAACCATTTTTATCTATACAATAAAGTCATTGAACATTGAACCCCACTGACTTTCTGGATCATATTTTATGTGTTCCACAAACAGGCTTGAAATGGTAATGGGAATGGTGGAATTGGAATGGGAAGGTGTATAAGTTATCAGCTTTTGGGGTGAACTTTCCCTTTAAATGGGTTAAAACAAAACCAAGAGCAAATTTGGTGACCTTGAGGTTCCAGACACCCAGACTATAACAGCAAGATTTGTCATTGTTATAAACAATTTCTACCACAGGATAAATTGTCAGCATCATGAATGGAGACAAACTCGCCTGTAAGTTTACAAATTGCATCAAAGTATCCATGAAGCATAAAGCCACTTTGTGAGAGGAAGTATGCCGACAGTCACATTTGGCATTGATTATTGCAGAGTTCTGCTTTTCCTGTCACAGATTTCAACCGTGGCTGACAAACAGTTCATCAGACATGGTTAAGATTTCAGCATACGTCCTCAAATATGAAAAACATGGGTTGGGTGTCAAAAGCTGAATTCTATTACTATCACACTATGTTTTCTTTTTTAACAGTCCACTATACAAGTCAATGTAAATTGCCATATTCGACCCGTTTTACTTCTGCAATGTGATGTATTTCTAAAGAAAACAGAATACTCAAAAAGAATAAACAAAAGTAGGATTGACTTTGGGACGTCAGGAGTTTTGATTTTGAAGTTGATTTAAATTACCAGACTGGAGTCAGGCTGAATGGCTCGAATAATGGCTAAATAGTCGTTTAAAAGTTTGGTTTAATTTTTTTTTTTTTAATTAATTAAATAAATAAATAAATAAATAAATAAATAAATATATATATATATATATATATATACATATACACACACACACACACACACACACACACACATATATATATATATATATATTTATTTATTAATTTTTTCAATAATCATGCCTTAAATTATTCTGCGTGTCTAACTAACTTTACAAACTAACACTAACAAACTTTACATACTCCACCTGCAGAGTTACACACACTGCCTCTGGTCCTGGCCCGTGGACCTTTTAAGGATCAAGGTCAGAGGTCAGCAAAATGTCATCGAGCTCTTTGTCAGCCGTCACGTCGACCCCTGACCCTTGGCTGCTAAGCTGCACATGCAATCCTTTCACTACATCTAAAATGAGCTGTTCATTTGGACAGTGACACATGCCACATAGCTAGACAATGAGAGACCACCTGTTATCTTTAAATAAAACACATGCACAAACTTCTGTGGCCTCTGCTCATCTCTTTTCATAGGAGCAAATAAATTCAATTAGGAAGGGGGATATCCTGAGGCATGATGTCACTTGCTTTTGTCAGAGGGTCAGGCACTCTGTCTGACCTCATTATACATAGCTGTAAGATGTTGGCTTCATCTCCATATATACAAACTCACACTTGCTTTCTAAGTTTGGTGTGAAACATCAAAGCAATTTCAATGCCATGTGAGCTCAGTGGTTGTGCTGAACTCTAGTAGGGCATCTAAGAATCAGGGAGGTCATGAGATTATGGTTCATTCGAGCATTGCAAATGGAAACTGTGTGAACATTTAAAAGCAGGAGAAAATTATGGGAACACAATGACAGTGACAAACGCTGAAAAATCTGATCAGAGCATGGATTTCAATCACATGTGCTTTTCTGTGAAGAATAATCACTGTGTACCTAATATATTCAAAAACTTTTCTCCCCACTTTTCTCGATTCCATAATGAATCTTTTTAGCAAATGAGTCCTTTTTGTTCCATATGTCTGAACAAGAGAAGGCATGATGTTTGGTCAGTTCGTGAGTCTTGTTCAAGACTAGGGTAGAAAGCAGGCGAACAAATTTCAAATGGGCAAGATAAGACGTTATTTAGAAGTATTATTTATGCTAGTATTGTGGCATTTTTTTCTATTGTTTGCTAAGAGGAGGGTAAAAAATATTTTTATGCTAAACGATCCTAAACACTTCTTCTGCAGTTTCTAAATCATTTTGTGTGGACAAAAATAGGATAATACAATTTATTTTAGCATATTTTTTATTTTAATCAGCTGAGTGAACGATTCAACAGCAAAATAAAAAAAACCCACTGGTCATGTAACCTGAAGAAAAGGCCACTGAATCATCCAGTGAACACACCTTGACCTCCAAAAGATTCAGATCACTGGGATGAATTAATTAAACATGATTTGTTAGAAATGTTTCTGAATGTTCAGTCAAACATTTCCAGAAACATTGTTTCAGAAACAAACAAAGTCCTACAGGATAGTCCTTGAGAAAGTTAAACAATAATGCTAACAATAACTATTTCCCATCTACTCGTAACTGAATGTAGGAAAAAATACTTTTGAAAGAGTCATATTTAAAAACATAAAAAAAAAAACAAAAAAAAAAACATCAGAGCCCTGAAATCAATTATCCGAACCCAGAGAACACAGACCAAAGTATGGAGCGAGCAGGTCAGTTCAACATCATTTTCATATCTCATGTAGCTAATGACTCAAGTCTTATCACCACCCCATGACGGGGGCCCATGAAAGATGGAAATCATTTAAAAACCACATCCCTTGACCTTGTTCCCACAGTATCACCACAGAAAAGAAAAATGTCTACCGACCAACTTTTGAGATTCATACCCACTTCATTCCTGGAATTCCTCTCGGTTTTCTACTACATCAACACAACTTTAAGTTTCCAGAAGTCATGGGACCACCTACTGTAACCTGTGAGGTCAGTTCAAGGGCTGGTCATTGAGTTGCAAGTGTGTCTGAGAGGTTTCCAGGCATTGTGGGTTATTTCTCTGCTCCTTGACTGTCACAGAAATTACTTTAATAAGTCTCAATATGAAACTCGACACAATTTCACAACCAAAGCTCTGCTTTGGTGTGGGCTTCCAACAGAGAAATACTGCACAGACCACCTTAATGATATAATAAATGATAAATAAGAAAAATATATAATAAAAACATTGTAATGTAAAATATAAAGCACTTTTACTCTTTTTTAGTTGAGCAAGATATAGCTATACATTTTTTCAGACCTTTGACGGTATTCCAAAAATACATAATTTTTGTTCAAAATGTTACAGTAAAAATTGTATTAATATGTGAGCATAAATATTATTAATTTATAGGTATCATTATAACAATACAGAGAAATAAATATCAATATTTACTTACATATATTTGTTGGGTTGAGAAACAACTATATGCATTTGGCATTTTATATTTTTAGATTATATATTTTATATTTTTATTTTTAATTTTTAATTATATAAATTATATATATATATATATATATATATATATATATACACACACACACACATTATATAATACATTATATAATCTAATTTAATATAATATATATTTTCAATACAAATTGTATATATATATATATATATATATATATATACATATTCAAAATGTTAAAACAACATATTGTTACAAAATACCACACAGATACTTCATTGAACATTTCCAAATGATTATGCAAATTAATTGCTGAACAGATTCAATAAAACTGACAGATTGAATTTATTTGTGGAAATTAATCGAACTTACCAACTATAAAGCTGTTTGTGATATTAACAATCGTAATATTTACAATGTTGATTCGTTTTCATAAAACTGCAAACATAATCATTTCTAGCATAACATTAATGTTCTATATGTAAAGCCTAGCTCAAATTTTAAGATGTCATATTATTGTGTATTTCTACAGTGAGTTGTATAGTGAAGAGAGTTAAATATCACATAGTATGAATGAATCCATGCTTTAACAAGGTTGAAAGAAAGGTCACAGGCACAAACACTGCTTAAGATTCACTTGGACGATGCAAATTTAGAGAGAGAAGGAAAGAAAGAGAAAAAGACATAGAGAAGTGGGGGAAATAGAAGAAAAAAGCTGATTAGAAGGCTAAAATAGGGGGAAGGGAGAAAAAAAGCACCTCCCTTGAGAGTTCTGCTTAGTGTTAAGGCCTTGAAAAACACTCGAGCAGAACCCCTCCAATCTGTCTAATGGAAGCCATATTGAATTAGGCCAGTGTGAACACATGCAGCAGATTGTAGAAGGTGACTCGCGCACACTTTTATGACCACAGAAATCACAGTAAATGCCAGCCAATTGATAGCTGACAACTGTGTAAGCCGCCAAAATCCAAGGTTGAAGTGACATATTGCTCTCAATCGAATAATAACTAGATTTTGTTTTTGTTAAGGCGCAGTATAGTTCGCTTAACCTGATTTACACTGCACTGACCGATCAAGACCTTTGTGAGCATGAAAATCGAAGCGCTGTTTGTTTATTCTGGACTTATTGAGGAGAACCAAGCTTATTGATCATAATATATAATAACACATGGTTTAAAGGGTTAAAATCCAAGTCAGGGTCCCAAAAGAGCTGTGTGAATAAGAATCTACAATCAGGACCCCAGGGAACATTATCTGGAGGACGTGAATTAATGGAGGGAAGACTGTTTGAAGAGCAAAAAGAAAAGGAGAGAGAAACAGATGAAGAGATAGGAGATCTCTTGAAACAATGTCTCTTTTTAGACTACTGAAGGTCTATGTTTTAATGTATTACGTTGATGGCATTATTTATTTAAACTATCTTGTACCAGAAATGGGATACAGAGAGAGTTATGGAATCAGAGATGGTACGGCGAGAGAAAACCAGCCGCAGTTTATTCAGACCACATTCCAAGCAGGTCAAGGTTCCCCATAGGAAAGAAGAAAAACAACAAATTAGATCTCTAATATCTCAGTTGTTTCTCAGTGACAGCAATGAGATTTAATGGATAGTAAATGGTTAGTTTCACTTTTGTCCCAAGAATTTTCTCCTGAGAAACAGGCCTCAGGTTCAGAAGAGATCTCGACAATGTTTCATAAGTCCTAGTAAATACTGGTGAATCAGTTGTGGTATGAGCAAGTACAAGGTCATAAAGCGCTGACCAATCAAAAAGCTCTGTCAGAGCTGTTTACAGAAGCTTTGCTGCTTTTAATTGTTTTTCTGTGTAAACATATGCTAGACCTGGGGCCAGTTGTTCAAAAGTTATCTGATCGGATTTCAGATCATCGGATTGGATCAAATCTCGAAAATGGGTTGTTCAAAAGAAAATCAGATTAGATCACAAAATCCAATCTTGTTTTTTATCTGCATCAAATCATCAGTTTGTGTTGTGCAAAACTTTTTAGTAGGATTGGAATACCTTTGATCCAAAAAATCAGGATTGCACTGATGCCAGTAGAAGGGTGGATTTCAGGGACAAAAATGCAATAAAACTTTAAAAACTGGTCGAAAAATATTTGTATCATATAATATACACACGTTTTTTTAATTTTATTTTACTCTTGATTAGTTTAACTGTTAAAATAATACATTAGAAGAGGACATTGTACCCATTAAGCCCTTTCGGTAGCCTACAATAAAGTAAAAAAAAAAGAGATTTTGGCATTATAAAATAATCCCCAAACAGTAAATATAAAAAAAAAATATACATTTAATTTTAAGTGTTTTTCATCACTAAACTTCATTGGCACAATCATAAGAAATGAACCAGTCACAAGTTTCTGGCAAGATTTGTCGGGTGAGTGCTACGCAAAACTTTTCTGAAAGAACATAAAAGCTTTTAAATATTTTTTTCTCCATCCAAATTTTTCCATGTCCCTTTAGAGGCTCTGTAGAGTAATCTAGTAATCTGAAAAGTCAGAGTGATCCAATACAATTTTGCTTTGCAAATATGGCACAAAAGTAAAATGGATTACCTGATCATAAACAGCAAACCATGGGATTTACAAATCCAGATCATTCTGATCCAGATTAAACTTTTTGAACAACTGGCCCCAGGGGTGTCCCAAATCGGTTTTATCGTATTAAATATATCAGCCTATTCTATATAAAAAAATTACCACCAATATATTGGGTATCACTGTTACTGTATTTCAACAATTGATTCATTCACATTTATTTTTATGAGAAACCTTTGATACAGAAAACTCAATTAAATCCCCTGAGCCATGAGTGAATAACCTTTGGGCAGTAAAATCACTCTCTCTCTACACTCAGTCGATTTTATAGCATAATTGAACTCATTTACTCTCTGGCTATAAATTATAATTAGATCTGAGTATTTAGGTCCTGCTGCCCCCCCAAATGCACACATGCTCACCAATCAATCCCCACCTCCTCACACATGTGCCTCTTCTATTCTCCAAAGGGGGGTTTGGGGGAGAATTCGAACTTGTAAAGCACCTGTTACCTCAGGGGTGCCCTGTTGTTGAGAAAAGATTTCCGAGGAGCTTAGAAGAGGCACACAAGCCGAAATAAAGCTGTCAGCGAATCCCTGCTGCCCGGATGTAACCGTTACATCCTCACTTGTCTAAGACGCATCAGCCTAGTCAAAGCCTCTGGACACGGATGGACGCGATCAAAGAAAACCACGATGGTTTACACCACATGCTCAGCAGATAATTAAGTCTCTCCCTTGTGGAAAACGGGCCATAAATTATCAGAGTGGTGCAGCACTTCCTATGCACCCATATGCATCCATAACAAAACTTACAAGACATACACACATATAAAACACTCGCAGGCACAGACGCACAGCCTCCCACACACACACAAACATCCTCCAGACAGCACACACCAGCTCGGTCCCACTTGCACTCTATTTTCTTCAGTTTTGGCTACCTAACGCTCTGGGAATGGCCAAGAAAAACACGCCGGCTGAGCGCAAGATAGCGCACGGGTCAAAGGTCATGAGGCTCCAGCTGGGACGTAGCGAGTCAGGCCGGGAGTGGAGCGAGAGAGACGAGTAACATGCATGCAACAAGCGCACGTGCGTTTGTGCGTGCGGGGGCAGAAAACGTACGAGGGAGCGTTAAATCAAGATCCTGCAGTTTCGCTCAACCTTAAAGCGGACTAATTCCAGTGGTGCCTGCATAGTCGGAGTACTAATTCAAGCAAAATAAATGGCGTAATTCTCAAAAAATGATGCATTTTGAACCCCTCTGATTTGTTTTTGTTAAGATGGTCTTCTCTCTATGCAATTGGTTATTAGAAATAAGGAGCAGAGAGGAAGCTTTTATCTGATTAGTGTTTGACATAAGTTTAATTGGAAGCATCCCCTGGAGACCAAACCACAAAATGATGCCTTGACTTCCAACTCGTTTTACCAAACGGCAAAACAACCAAAGAAATGAAGGCATTTATATACATTACAGAGGTTTCATTTTTCACCACATATGATAAATCAACACATATACATATACTGTATATATAATGCGAATTTTTGTAAAAATGTGCTTGATTGTCATTTGTATATTAGTGTTGATCGACTTCGATACCAAGTCGATACTGAAATTTTAAAAAAGTGACGCTTTGTGGTGCTTTTTCGTAAACACCTCTGATTGGCCATTGTGTTCACGTGCTCATCAGATACTGTATGTCTGTGATTGACTAGAATGAGAGTTTGAAAGCATACGGAAGTGTTTGAAAGCGTGAGTTGGAGTGTCTCAAAGCAGGCGTCTACAACAAAATGGCCAATCCGAGGTGTTTACGGATCCACTCAACAGCACACAAAGCGTCACATTTTTAAAATTTCGGTACTTATGACAACACTATTGTATATTATCCCGTTATTGGGCTTCATTTGTTTTTCTATACATGTTGGGATTTTTTTTATGCTCATGAAAGTTTTCATTAGATTCACCAAAGAATGAGAATGGAAGTTGGACAGGAGAGAAAAGTAGAGCTCTTAAATTCTCCAGCTGTAGACCCTCTATAAAGTCAGTGTCTCATAAAAGAGATGAGGAGCATGACATCATCATGACCTCAATTACAAGAGATGCCTTTGAGGCTCTTACACTGTCTGTTTTCTTACATTTATGATTAACTCAAAAGATACCATCTCAGTACATCACACCCACAATTCTGAACCAATAAATCCCTCACAGATTTTAAATATCCTTACGGCATTTAACTGCCATATTTGTGGTATGATAGGCAAGAATAATTTGCGCTACAAGTCGTATTGTTTCAATTTTGCAGTACGTGTAGCAGTCCCCTGCGCTCATCAGGGTTACTGCTGCCTGTGTCCTTTCCACTGAAAAATTATACCCTCTTCACGCTGAAGTGTTTCTTCATAAGGTTCTGTCCAGACCTTCTGCATAGAGAGCAGTACTAAGTTACCTCAGAATTAATCCTTTCCCAAAACTGTTGCTTTATGAGTCCCATTATAACAAAACACATCTGTTACAACACTGCAAACAGAGCCAGCCATCACATCAAACCCTGTAGACATAACACGGACCCCCTCTGCAGTCACCTCCCGGGATGGGACCCATACTGGGTGGATGTTCTTTTCTCGCACCTGCTGGTTCCCCACAGCACCACCATAGCCGGTTTAATTGAACTCGTTACTGACATACACAGAGGAGATGACGTGTTATTGAGGAGGAGATGCGCACGGATTGACACTCACACAAATTCCCACACGTGGGATGCAAACAAAGAGTTAAGGAATATGTTTGGGAAAAATTAGAGAGCGTAGAGCTGTTCTGTGTGCCAATATAAGCCGAGGAGGATGAGATTATCTTTAAATCACTGTGCCTCTGGGCCTCTGAACTGCCAGCAAAATAAAAGACTTCAAGTCAGGGTGCAAAGCTCTCATCATCACATGATATGTGCGGTCAAACAGGGCTTGAAAGAAGGTGATTAGCTGATCAAAGCCCCCTAAAGTGGATTTTGGTTTCAGGGTGGGCTCCGAACAGATCAGTTGGATCTTTAAGTCCAACGCTTCAGTATTTAGAATGGCTGTCTGGAGGAGTTATGCACATTTGGATGAGAGAATTCCAAAAAATAAACAAATAAAAAATGAATGCTTATAAATGCTATACAAGTATTGTTATATATATATATATATCCTTTAAAAGAGATACATATTCTTAAGAAAAAATAAGTGAAAATAATTAATAATCTCGAATTAGAGCTCATTACTATCATCAGTATATATAATAATACTCTGAAAATACTTATTTTAAACATAAATCCATACGCCACATATCACACATATACATTATGCAGTCTCAGCAACATACATCATACAACTTACATTATTTATATATATATATATATTACTAATAATAATAATTAGTAATTGCAGTTGTTTTAATAAACAAAAAATAATTGTTTAAAAGTTTTTATATCTTATAAACAAGATATATCATCTAGTTGAAAATGATGCATAAATATTTCAACTAGAAATTAATGCAAACATTTTTTTTTTTGTAGTTTACAGCAACAATGACCTTTTAAAAACACTCCCTATGCTGTCATGTGCTCATTTCCAATGTCATACAAATTGCATTTTGTTTCATATTTCTTAAATCTTGCTGCAAAACAAAGTAAATTGTTGTAAAAAGCCATTTTTAGTCTAAGTCCAGCATCTGCACTCACAGGTCAAATACTTTGCCAATAGAGGCCAAGAAAACAGAGTGATAAAATTGACTCTGATGGTATTGTTCCAAAACCGCCTGTTCTGACTGTTTGGCTCTGAGTTTCGTCTGTGAAAACAAAGCTAATTTGAATGGAAATAGCTCTGCATCTCCTTAATATTTTGCTTAAAAGCAGAAGACAAAGAAGTTTCAAATGGATGCTTCCTTCCAAGAGTCTCTGCTCTGTACATTCTGTGAACCTCTTTTCCTGTCCCAGGAAAACACCCGGAATTGAGTGTTCCGTCTGCCCCTTCATTGACTCCCAAGAAGCACGTATTTCCAGCCTAGGTTGACCCGGTGGGAGTGTCTGTGTGTGTTGGTCAGCATATTTGTGTGAACAGTGTCTAGATATTACCTCATGTTCATGAATTCCACTTTTGAATGATTTCATTCATAATCAAGCTAATGTATATATTTCTCTTCAGATTCAGGATGAAACTCTCTAGTTTTCTCTAGAGTGTCACCGGACACTCCCAAACAAAACACTCCTGTCATGCTGTAATGTAACCAGCTCACTTAAACACCGGCTCTCTGAAAATTTCCTGACCTCTACAAGGACATTACTGCAAAACTCCTCTATATATTCTCTTTCTGACTCCTGCCGTGGCTCTTTTTCCTATGGAGTCCCCAGATAAGAGACAGAGATCCTATAATCAAGCTTAGCTGGCAGTCTATTGCGGGGTCATGTTCAGCTCAGCTCAGCACTGGTGTGAGATAAAAGGCAGAGAAAAAGTGTGTGAGCTAGAGAACTCGTGATGAGACACCCTAATGTTCCTTCTTTAGCTTGAACAATGTACTATACAGTCACAGCCCCACATAGTTCTGACTGCATTCACTTTGCAACATATTATGATCTTTTTTGTGGGGGGGTTATATTTTTTTCAACAAAATCTTTATAATAGTGCCTTTATTATTGTTGTTATTGTAAAAAAAAATGCACACCTTTTACTGCAATATGTAATTTTTTTGCAGTAAAATATCCAAAAACCAAATAAATATTTTGTTCTGTTGAGTATTTACAATATCCCAAACTGTTTCCAACGTGTGAAGGAGTCGCCTGTCAATTGCTCATATCCACGTTACTCTCGGTTTCCGGTTTTATTTTTGAGAAACCATGGAACCACCAAAGACGCTTTAATATACATCACATGTGGGAACACAGACAAGGGAGCATCTGTTTTGACACATTTCTAGACAGAAAACTAACTACTGTTATATAGCTCAACACGTTTACTCTTGTTAAATCTAATTTTTCTCGATTTTTTTGCTATTTTGTCAAGTAGCTAACATAGCACAATCAAATGCAGCTTTATTTTAACAGTAATACAGAATATTCTCCATCATTCAATATGTTTTAAAATGAATTGCATGCAATTTATCAACACAAGCCATCCAGCATTTAATACGATATTCTAATATCGATCTATCTATCTCACTTGCACCAAGTGTCACACAGCAGTCACACGTGGACGGACAAACAACATATTGCAGCTTTAAGTAACACTAATATAAAAAGATGCTTACAACAACTTTATTGCAGGCTAATGGAAGTGTCTTTCCAATTAATCACATTTCCCCTAGTAATATACACAAGCAAGGATTACTAATTTTAAGGAGGGAGTTACCCAGAGCCCCAAAGCTTTCTGAAATTGAAGATGCATTGCTTCAAATACCAACCAGGGCTGAACCTGCTGACCTCTGGAGCAGGGAGACAACAATCATGCATGTTTAACAAATGTCCCAGAAATGACAAGAGCATGAGGGAGTTGAACATACCACCATCCCTTTGAAGACAACATATGTGAGCACATTCCACTAGTTAATTCATTGATCTCAATATCAAACGCCCCAAACGATATATCTCAGCAATATTTTAACTCTGAACGACACTTTCAGTCGGCTCTCACGTCGCTAAAGTCAAATAAAACAATGTTGAGGAAATAGCTGCCAACTTGTGTGAACTTCACAACTTTTACATTTACTGCAGTGGATGTGAGATTGAGGAGACTGACGTTTATGGAGACTGTGGGTGTGGAGGGGTGGCTTCAACATCTCTCTCCAGAGAGATGGGCTAGCATAGGATGAAGAAACAACACAGCCTTGTAAATTTCTACCTTAAACACTTGGTTCCCTGCAGGCCTATTCTAAACCAGGCCGTCAGATTGGGTTAGCCACCAAATCCAGAGCGCACAATGGCCTCTATGTGCACGAGGTTAGTTAATACCCCAGCCATCTTCTCTCTCTAAACACATGGACGCAGACATATGCTACCACACTTTTTTCTCATTAGTCTTTTGCACATATTGACACGGCTTAGCCCAAATTGTCTGAAATCAAATACAACTATCAAACAAATCAGGATTTTTCATGAGCCAGAATGGCTAATAACATTATAGTGGCTTCATCTGTAAAGCTGCTGAAATACATGTTGAACACATAAAATACATTCTCTTTTTAAAAAAATTGAGTGAATAAAAAGTCATTATTGACTGAAAATCTTAAACTTCTTATATCTCATTTTCATTTTTGTATAATCAAATAAAATTCAAATGCAACTGGCAGCAACATTAGAACCAATAACATTCAGCAGAACTGACCTCGAACCTGGCTTGATGTGTCTTCATGAAGTACATTTGAATATATGCATATGGCAAGAGGACAAGATTTCTATCAAATAATGGCTTGAATTTTCTTCACAAAATTGTATTTAATTGTTGGTGTTCTACCAAATATTTTCCACAAAGCACTATGGGAATAATTCTCTCATAATGAGGCGCAATATTCTTGCCAGGCCCAGTTCGTTATCAACTCAGCAACCTTTGTGTTGTAGATGAACAGTCAAGGTATAAACAGATCAACACAGCAAGTTTGTTTAAGCTAATGTGTAGCCTTGGCAAAGCAACTCTCTGACCGCTCCTTATCTGAGACAGAATCACAGACTTAAGTTATTCATCATTCTCTCATGGAACAATAAACAAATCCATGGTGCAGTTTTGCAAAAGACCAAAAAAAATCTATCCTAAAAGCATCACTCAAACAACTTGAAGAGAACAACTTCACAGGTTTGGTATACCTCATTGTGTTTATAACATGTAGACTTAAAAATGAATATTGCTAAGTTAAAGCCAAATGAGAGTGGGTTCATTGGGTGGCAACATCTTACATTCATCAAGCATATATTTGCTAGATCTTACTTAAACTATCCCATCCATTGGTAAAAGTGATTAAATCATGTCCCTCATGTTGTTCGATACCCATAGGACCTTCGTTCATCTTCAGAACAGAAATTAAGATATTTTTGATGAAATACGATGGCTCAGTGAGGCCTCTATTGCTAGCAATGACACCCAACTTCTCAAGATCCAGAAAGCTACTAAAAACATATTTAAAACTGATCACGTGAGTACAGTGGTTCAACCTTAATATTGTAAAGCGACAAGAATACATTTTGCGGGCCAAAAAAACAAAATAATCACTTTTCAACAATATCTAGTGATGGCTGATTTCTAAACACTGCTTCTAAGCTTTGCAAATCTTTTGTTTCGAATCAGTGGTTTGGAACGCCAAAGTCACGTGATTTCAGTAAACGAGGCTTCGTTACGTCACAAGTGTTTCGCAATTTCAATAGTTCACGTGACTGGCAGTTTGATACACGAATCGATCCACTGATTTGAAACAAAAGATTTTACAAGAAAACACTATTTCAGTCTTTCTACTTCAAAATGTCACATTCAAAGGGTGATTTCACCCAAAAATGCAAATTCTGTCATTGGTTTATATAAGTTCATCTTTGGAACACAAATGAAGATATTTCTAATGACATCTGAGAGCTTTTAATTTTAATTTTGGGGTGAACTAACGCTTTGATTCAATGAGTTACATGGGGATTCTTTGTAAATATTTTAAGAAATTTCTAAGCGACATTTGTTTTTTTCAGTATTAGGAGTGATTTCGAACACCGCTCAAAACCGACTACAGAGCAGTTAAGCGATTTGTCGTGTTGGCACAAGCAAAAAGTTTAAGGGCAGCACCGTGCCTCAGTGCAACCGTGCCAGTTTGTCCACCCAGTTTTTAAGTGTGAGTCACTGCCCATGTGTGTCAGAGTTTCACTTATCACTCTTGCGTGTTTTACCAGGAGCTGTGGAGTCCGATTGTGAGAGCCCAGGAGAAATATGGGGCCGCCAGGCGACATTCTCCTGTTTCCGTCTCAGCAAATCTCTACCTCTTCTACCACCTCTCTCTTCCTGTCTGTCCAGCAAACTATATACACACATACCTCCTTCCAGGTCCAATCAGACAATGCCCTGAAAACAGCCTGAGATGTTTGTGCGTTATGATGGTTTTTCTTGGTCAAATATCAACTGACATGGTTATTTTCCCCCAAATAAGAATCTTTTTGGGGAAAATGTACACTGTAAAAAACAGGTATGTGCTATTTACTTAAATTATGGTAACAGTATTACACAACATATTTTTGAGTAGTTTTTTAAGGTTTTAAAGGAATCTTCCTGAATAAATCATGTAAAATTTCTTAAATTATTTAGTCAATGATAATTTAATATTTTTAGTGAAATGTCCTTTTTTATTTTAAGTTGACTCTCAAAAGTGTGTGTGATTTAGAGTGAATAGAAATGACCTGTTTATATTTGACTTTGAGTTATGTTGTACAATTAAAAGAATATAATCTGTAATTCTGAACAAGCTTGTTACTGCACTGGCAATAGCAAAGTTACAACAAAGCAACATGCTTCAAAATATTAGTCCTTGCAGTTATTCGCAACCTAATCATAAGCTACTCTTTTACACAATGGCAACGATCAGAAACTCTCTCAAATGTCAAACATAACTGAACATTAAACATTAACAGATGTTTCCCCTCACTCAAAAACACATAAAATAACACTTAATTTCAATATTTACTCTCCATTTCCAGCTATATGCAAAGCATGCTGGGAACTAACAATGGGGTCTCTAAATAAACCGCATAATTGAGCTAATTCTCTACAAAGATACATAGGCAGCCTTCTTTCCTTAATTTTATTAGCTTTATCAGTTCCTCAATTCAATTCAGTTTCCCTAAATAAAAATTAGGAAAATGTATCTTAGTTTTATTAGTGAAATGTTCTCAATATTTTCTATACAACACTGAACCACAATTTTATTAAAATATGCACACTATTTTTAATTATCACCTTAATGTTTTTAATGAAAACGACAAAACCAATGATGCATTTTTTTTACACTGTAATAATGTTAAAATAAAATTATTAAACATTAAATTACAACTGTTACGACTGGGAAACCTGGGAAAAAAATGGACATATATTCACTTTTTCTCTCAAATAAAAGTATAGGTACTTTACCATGATAACGCTTTTTAAAAGTGCTAAATGGAAACTGACTTCTTCACAGCAACACATAAGGAACCAGTAATTGAGAAAAACCTGTGGTACCTCACAAATGTTGAAGGGAAAAAATGAAGTCTCCAACCTTGGAGGAAATTCTGTAATAAACCAGGAAAAGGTGTCTATTGTTGGTGGAGCGAGAACGGAAGCTTTGCTAATGCGATACTGGCTTCATTTGTAGCACCAAGACTGTTTTCTTTCCTTTAAGTTTCTTCAGGGCTCTAACCATCCTGAGAAGACATTAACTTTGCACGTATATCTTCTCCAACATCTATTTTTAATAACCGGTAGGTTACACTATCTCATAATGCAATTGGCTTCCCTTTTTTTCATATTTTCCCCTGGCAGCGGAGAACAGCTGCTGTTCTGTAAGAGCAAACAGCCCAGATGGCAAAATCATTGTTGTAAGGCAGTTAATATAGCTGACATTACGTTTGGCTCCCAACAAATATCAATTTAACAATGCGGAAACACTGAGCTCATGTGTTGCGAACACAAAAAACTTCAGAGGCAAAGACGCGTTACCTGAGTGGCAAACTTAACTTGCCACAAAAAAAAGTATCATAAAACAGAAGAAACAATGTATCCAGACGTCAGTTTTCCTCATAACTCAGTATTACAAGAGCTTAATAAATAGTAGCATTTCGTAGTTTGATGCTATAAAAATAATCACAACACATGCCAACCATGGCTCAATATGTTTGAGATTACTGTGTCAAAGCTTTATTTGCCTAAAAACCTCAGGGTTTGTTCGATTCTCTTGCTTCATACATTTAATTCTGGTTTGTTTAGTGTTCACACTGTCATTTTTAACATCAAACCTAAAGATACAAAACAAAAAACAGCTTTTATGACGTGTATTTTGTGACAGAGCTTACCAAAACAATGCCGTGTGCGGGACTAAATGTGCTTGCTGTATGCGCATACATTCTGTAGAACCAGCTGAGAACTCGTGAAAAGCTTATAAAATGTGTCAAGGAGTCAAAACAGCACTAGGAATTCCTCTGATGCACACACAATTGAAGGTCACACACACAAGGAGATTGCAGTTCTGATGCATCCTTGAGCATTATCCTTTTTAGGGTCACATCTTGTGACATCACATCCTGTTTTTGGCTCCTTTAGATGTCTTTGGTCCATGTTGAGTTCGTATTTAAGTCAACCCGTACCATAGAAAAGTTCTCGGTCCACTTGTTTGTTGTGCACTATGGTTCAGATGGCAGCGATCACAGTTATTCAAATGAACCAGAGTAGCAGAACAATCGCACCAGAGTTTGTTTTAATCAAATCAAACCTGCCAAGTATGTATGAACACACCCTAAAACAGATGCTAAGAGGTTTCCATGCTTACTTTTAAGCTAAATGACTTCTGATTGAAGATTTGTTGGATTTTTAGGATCAACACTATCATGTTTGAGTAAACGTACAAGCTAACAAACAACCCTTGGCTTTTCCAGACTCCCAGAGTAAATGAAAGAAAAGGCAAGGCTAATGTACCTTTTAAGACTATATTAAACTTGTCTTAATTACTTTTCATATCTAAATTTCACACATAATTCACAGAGTAGACACTAAAAATGTGCAATTTATTTTACAATCTGCGTCTTCAGACTATGGCATAAAAGCAACATGTAATCGGTGTAAGTAAAGTGTTTTGTGTGGGTGAAGGGACATTTTATACGGCACAGCTTTTCTCCTCTGGGTTTGGCATATTATGGTTTCTTCCATGTGAGCTTGCCAAATGCCTAGGCTGTTACTACTATGAATGGGCGTCACTTTGATTGGATAAGCCACTAGGATAGACGTGAATGAGTCAGAGATGATTATTAAACAGCAGAAAATCAAAAAACAAGTGAGATGTAAGGAGGAATTAAAAATCAAAATGTCATTTTGATTTTTTGATTGGGTGTAAATATGATATTGAGGACTGTGCTTATGTGTCAGTGTTGGCCAGAGTCTCTGTGATGATTGACAGTAATGATTCCAGGAACTTGTTTTGACTACATCCATGTGAGGAGGCTGGCGATGAAACCACATTGCTTTGAATGACAGGAACTGTCTCTGAACATCAAATAACAGACATGAGACCACAAACAAACAAAGAATGCTGTCTGCATGTTTGAATGTAACAAAAAGAAGTTACCAATTACCATCTACAGTGAAATGTAAGTCTATCAAAACTTAATATACCTCAACATTTCTCAATGTATTGTGAACGTCATGCCATGTGTCATAAAATGTTAAATATGTCTATAATTAATACAACATGTAGCAAAGCACTTAACTGAACAAGTTTTAACAGCACTGAGTGTTGGCTTTAAAAGCATTTCTGTAACTGTGAATACCAAAATCTTCATTACTTTACACAGAATATAGCTTGAAGTATGGAAAGTGATTTTGAAGGTTGACTAAAAGAGGCACTAAATAATCAGTAAAACCACAATAATAACAATAAAAAACAATCATATAATCATAATTTATTATTATATTATATTATATTAAATAAATTAATAATTTTATTCAGCAAGGATACGATAAATTGATCAAAAGTGACAGTAAGATTTTCATTTTTCATTTTTCATCATTT